>JASGXE010010075.1:0-15560 GCA_030068105.1 Sinentomon sp. SZTP_YWyxl
GGCTTGCTCTTTTTTTGCTGTGGATTTAATATCTATGAGAGTGACTTGAAACCATCTCTTAGATTTCCCGACAGATGGTTGAACTATCTATATGTGCCAAGATGCCCGATAAATGGATATGGCACTGTATTGGCCAGACACAAGTTCATCCTTTTTTACATGGCGAGATATCTCGATTGTATGGACAAGAAGAGGGTCAATTATGGGAGAGTGAGATATCTCACCTGTTGGATAATTAAGAGGGTCAGTTATGGGAGAGCAAGATCTCGCCTGTGGGTGTGGATGTGTTAAAAACTACATTGGGCTCAGTAAATATCATTTTTAATTCATGAAAAATCGCTTTTGGATTTGCTTAAATCGTTTTTTTTTTTCAATAAAAATTTTGTTTTTACCTGCTGCTATAAACAGCATAATGTTTCAAGAGTGGCGAAGAAACAAAAAAAAAAAACTGACCTACGAGTGCTTGATCTCCTCTAATAAAAAGGGGGGAAACAAGAAAAAAGCCCATGCTAATGGTGAATTATTCCATACAATAATAAAATTGTGTTATGCATTTATGCAACCATTGTGACGCGCTGATATTATGCAGTCGTTAATTCACAGGCAGCAGAAAGAATCATCCAATAAAGGAACATCTTTGTCTCGGATGCACCATCATCAGTTTGCATCTTTTCAAAAGTAGAAACTAGGCGGCATCAAGAATTCTGGTCGGCACCGGCACCACAGGGAAAATGCCTTTCATTCGGCACTTTCTGACTCGGCATTTTCTGACATCAGATGGCAACACTCAGCAACAAATGGGGCAACATTCATGTTTTTGCCACTTTTGATTTGAACTTAGAATTAATCCAATAGATGGCGCCACATGCCAGTGAGTAAAAATGAGTTGCAGTTGGTATTCTCTTAAACGATTAGTAATTCTATTTTTTGGTTCTCTTGTGTTTGCACTTGTCCTCAACCCACCTATTGTTTACTAGGGCTGGTACTATGTAGTCCTACGCGTTTGACCTGAAACGGATTGCAAATGTCAGTGGTAGGCCTGGTAGGCCTAAGTAAACGAAAGCACAGCAAGGCCTTTCGAACACGGCCTTCCGTTGCGCTTATGCAGGCGGAAGATCTTATATCCATGCAGGTCAACTGGAATGACTGCCTTCATGAGGAACAAGACGGGCGAACATTGTGGGCCTTCTGTCGCCTCAACGTTTGCCTCTGAGCTGCGGTTGGTTCCTTGATGTGTGCAGATTTGCATTGCAATGTCTTGCACCTCTTCTCTTCACCGGAGGAGGGTCAGGCATTGAAATGCAATGCGTTTGGCATTGACTGTGGGCGGTGCGAGTGCCGAAAATGGTGCAGCGGCACCAAAAACTTAGCAAGCGCTAAGGATTCGGCACAGGCACTCGGCACCCCAAAGTGCCGACAAAGTGGTGCCGCACATCCCTAGTAGAAACGGAATGCTTTTGAAAATGAAAAAAGTCAGAAAACACAAAGTTTTTGAAACAAAGAACTTCCAAGATTTGGCCACACCTTCAAATTTTCGTATTTGAGACCACAAGAAAAGAAAAAAACCCATGCATCAAAAGATCGCAACAATGAAAAAATTCAGCACAAAAGCAATTACCATTTCCAAGAACATGAGAATTTATGTTCCTATTCACTGGAAAACGGGCTTGGTTGATGATTCTATTCTGCGGTGTCTTCCCTTTCTTGAATGCCGAGTTTCCCGTAACCATTTCCTGTGATCCCTGTGGTGGCGTGTTTTCCTTCTGGTCGGCGGGAATAGCCATCGGATCAGTTGCATATTTGATGGTCTGGTGTTCTGAAATCAACACAGTGCAAATCAATATATTCAGTTGATGAAAGGCAAAGCCAGAACGAAAATAACCAAATCCATGAAATGAAAAATGAATACATCAAAGAAGGGCATCTCATGAAGGCAGCGAACAGTGTGGTGTCAAGCGTAGTCAAACAATTTGGAGCAGCGCATAACTTAACTCCATCACCCACCAGCAACCACTGTGAACAAACAGTGTAAGGTCTAAGAAAAAAAAAACACCCAAAATCGCATACCCCAAGAACATGAGCAGTACCTTGTGAAGATCAAACTGAAAAAACAGCTGCTTCTGTCTGCCCAGGAGCATCTTTGATTCATTCTGAGAGCTCAGTGTAGAGTATTCAGAGTCATTAGAGTGAAGAGTAGCTCAGTGTAGAGTATTCAGAGTCATTAGAGTGCAGAGTAGCTCAGTGTAGAGTATTCAGAGTCATTCATTAGAGTGTAGAGTATTCAGAGTCATGAGAGTAAAACAACAGAATTGGTGATCTGTTGAAGTGGTTCAAACATTTGGTGATCCACCCCAGTCGAAAGTAATTGTTTCTTCTTTGTCATGATGCTCATGTTTTTTTTTACTTCCGTCCAAGATCCTTTTCAAATCAGCTGAATTTGCAAAGAATTTACAGAGAACAACCCAAGAAGGAGGAGGAAACATAGAGGGTTGTTCATTTTGAGATCGCTCTAACCTGCGGAGAGCTTAAGACGATTTCCACTCAATTTCCGATGAATCTGGCTCAGTCGGCTCTGAATACGGGACAGCGATGGCGAAGTCTCGCTACGTGAGCCAGATTCAATCCATGTTGAGAGTGGAAATCAACAAACTCGAAGGACAAAAAATTACTTTTACTTCAATTGTCAACAGCGGCCCCGTTGACAACTCAATGGTCATCTTTTACTCCGATGTGACTTGTCACCGGAGCTGTAATTTTATTCCATGAATTTAAAAAAAGCTGTAACCCTTGATAAAGCAAATAGTACATTTTAAAAATTGGCCCAATATCAAGCTGAATGCAGTTTAAAAAAACATGGAGAGGCCAACTGTGGGGCTGGAATTTTTTGCTCAATTTGAGAATGGTTGGCAGAAGTTGCCAAACAGAAAAAATAGGGGTGGCTTTCTAAAAATTTTTATCTTCGTCAAGTGGTTGTCAGAATTGCGTCATTTTTAGGACACTCAACCATTTACTGTAAAAGCTTTTAGGGTTGCTAGCCAAAATTTTATTTCTGTGTCATGGTGAAATTTGAATATTCAGTTGTGTGTCTTCCTTCTCTATG
Organism: Sinentomon sp. SZTP_YWyxl; assembly: GCA_030068105.1. Classification (NCBI taxonomy): domain Eukaryota; kingdom Metazoa; phylum Arthropoda; class Protura; order Sinentomata; family Sinentomidae; genus Sinentomon; species Sinentomon sp. SZTP_YWyxl. Next base: position 3,101 of record JASGXE010010075.1, read on the forward strand.
GGGGTATCAAGCCCGTGCTCCCACTACAATTTAAGCACTGCACACCTACACTGCTATTCTCTCAAGGTCGAAAAACTGGACCCAAAGATTTTCTTAGTTGTAACACAAAAATTGGACGAGAAAGAAAGCTGCTTGAAGTCAGCAGTCTGAATTATGATGGACTTCAGTTATGGTGAACTTAGGCACCCAAACTCATGTATGACTGAGCCCCCAATGCACACCAAAAGAAAAAGGAAGACAGTAATTACATTCCATTTTGTGTATCATGTTCACTTGACTTTGTAGCAAGGTGGAAACAGTGTTACAATTAAAAAATTGCACTTTGCACAACAGCCTTCCCCCACCTGCTTACGATGCCTAATAAAAGTTATCTTTTTTGGTGATGTACTCTGGGAGATTCGTGCATTCTCATGTATGAGGACCGAATCGACCAGAGCAAGGCCACATGAAGGGGGAGGGTATGTAATTTTATTTGACAGATCTTAAATGCTTTCATAAGCAAAGGAAAAAGTTTTAACTAACTTGGAAGAGGTTTGGCAATATCAACTGTAGAATTTAGAACTGTGTCAGTGCAAAGGAAGGTACCATCATGGCATCCAGGATTTTCCTCCGTGCTTCCTTTGAAAGGAATACAAGATGAGGTCATTGAGCTGGAAATGAACACATCGTCCAGTGCAACAACACCTGGTGAATCAGATCCCAAATTCAGGTGCTCCAATTTCAGTGTGGCAAGATCGAATGTCTCATTGATGTTGCCCTGGCATGTTGACGGAAAATCAAATGTCTCGTCAACGATTTTCGATTCTGGATTTGCAGATATGGGAGGTGACTTCAACGAAGGTCTCAAACTTGCAAAGGGTCCAGCGAACCTGGGGGACACATTTCCTAATGGTGCCACACCAGGGATTTTGAAGACAGGCAAGTCAAATCTTGTTGGACTTTTGATTTTCAAAATCGGCCGAATTTCCTTCGTGGCACCATTTTCTGGTGTAGTTTTCTTTGCTGTCGAAGAGTGGCTGAAGCACCTTTCGAAATGGCTCTTCCACAGAAAGCAACAGTGGCTTCTTGTCCTTTGTGGCAACGGCAGATGAAGGGAGAGATGAAAGGGAGAACTCAGATACAATCTGATTTTGCATAATGCTCTCCTCGTCCGTCCAACACACTTTACCACCATTCAGCTCACTCACAACACTCTGGAATAGAGAATTATATCAGATTACCTGGATGAAAAAAGAAACATACTGGTTAAATTACGCAGAATCTATGGAAACACAAGTGATGAACAGCAAAGTCTTGAGGGAAATAGTTTGAAAAAAATGAGAAATTCACTTTTCAACTCTTCGGGTTGGACCACCTAAATTTGGAAATAGAAGAAGGGTCAAGTTCGGTTGTGTTTCACATTCTGCCGTTCGTCTTAAATCATTAGAAAACAAGAAGTCGGGCAAAGCCAAATTCTCACAGAATCAATTCAGTGGTGTTCAAAAGCCTGCATAAATCACAAAGTGAACACTCATCAGTCACTACAAATCCAAAAACAACACACATGGCAAAAGTTATAAAATGAACAGGTAGTAGGTACGAGGTCTTGATAATTATTTAGAACACGCACTGCCTGTTTTAATTACCCATTGAAAATTATTCTCACCTTGTAGACATCGTCGTCAAATTTGGTTGCGATTTTGTTAACGGAGAGAAGCTGGTAATTTCGTTTGAATCCCGGTAAAATAAGATCTATCAGTGCATTCAACGAAGCCATCTCCTTTGTATTCTTTAGCAATAATCGTTCAAGATGTCTAGCTTTTAATTTGTATTGCAGACCTTCATTCTGAAAACAAAATATTTGTGGTCAAGGAGAGTTAAGAAAAGTGTGCTGCTCCTGACCAGGCAGCAGGTGAGACGACTGTACAAGGCAGGAGTAGATACCCTTGGTGTAAGATACATTTGGACTTTACAACTCAGTCACTGTTCTGCAAATCAGACTAGAATACCAAGTTTTTCAGGATGGACAGGTAAAAACGGCAAAAAAGATATGCTGGGTAAATTTTCACCGAAATTGGTATGGTATGGGTAATGCAAATTTGTCACCTACATTATAACAGTACGAATGAAACTGCTTACGAAACCTGGCTTACACTGGTGTAAAATGCTCACGTATTTAACGCTTCAAACATGGGTATCATGCACAACATGAAACGTGGACATATAAACGTGGACCTGTCTATTCTCGATTGCAGCAAAAGCAAATTCTTCAGACGGAATCCGGGGAGGTGGAAGTGGCAAAATGAAGTGGTTTTGGGTCGGCTGTGTGGGGTCGATTAGTTGTAGGTGGTGGGGTTATCACGCGAGGTGGTGGGCACTGGCCAATTTTCCAAGCACGACACTGGGCAAAACCAAAGTGGGTGAAAGTTTGACAACGTATTGGGCGCAGCATCGGCGGGACAGGCCATTTTCGTGACGGCAAGGAAACGTCCTTGTATCTACGGGCCACATTTTATTTTGCACAGGTCAATAAAAAGTTTACAGAAAAAATTGAATGTTGGTCAGCATTACTATTTTTTACCTCGGCGTTCAATAAATCGAGAGAACAGCTTGGTTCTTCATCGACACATTTCAATTCTATCTCTCTTCTCCTGGCTATTTCTTCATGCAACGTGTTGATTTTATTCACTTCCACTTGCTTTCTTGCCTTGTACTTCTCCAGTTTATCCTTGTAGGCTTGACAATTTTTCTCCTTTCGCAAAGAAAGCTGAAAAAGAAAATCACATGTCTACTAGAGATAATGTCTCCTCAAAACACATGTTTAAGAGAGATAAACTTTCGCGGTCTTCTTTTAACTACCCGAAAGTGCCAATTAAACGAGCGATGCTTTCATGTATAGCGGCGGCGGAATTAAGGTACCCACACTTGCGTTTTTCCCATTCGACTGTTGCCTTCGCAACTTTTTTTCTTTCTGATCTTATGCAGGCAGCAGAAATTACAGCGCCATATCGCAACGGAGCTTTCAAGAGAAGTCAGATTTTGACTTCAGTCACAAAATAGGATCTTTAAGGGGGGACCTACCCCTTAATTTGAAAAAATGTTGCATTTTTGCAGAATCTGGGATTTGGCATGGTTTTGTACTTGCATATTTCCTGAATCCAATGGTGAAAACAGTTCTTTGATATCTTGTCTGGTTCAAAAGTTATGGACCGAGGCGTGAGGCACTGTACGTTAAATGATTGGGGATTTTCAATCACTTGAAAATTGCTTCTTGCAAACAAATGTCGTTTACCGCAAATGTGTTTTTTGTTGTCTTTCGTGTGCAGAATTGCTGCAGCATTTACATTTTTTGAACAACAAAGGTCAAATTTTGCACTCTGATGTAAAAAACCACGCTGGAGGTGCTGACAGAGCCGGATTTTCATTTTTTAGCCAAAGTACTGATTATTGGAAGGAATGTTTACCTGAAATGTGCCGTGTTTTTGTTAAAGCAGCTCAGCAATGCCTTCGTATCAGGAAAAGCAGACGGAATGTTGAAAATCCGGCCCTGTCAGCACCTTTGGCATGATTTTTTACTCAATTGAGCAAACTATGAACTTCGGCACTTGAATGATGATGACGCTAGACTGTTTCTTGCCAAGCGCTTACCTTTCATCTTTGTGAGCTCATAACTTTGGAACTCTGTGGCCTAGGGTGACCAAATTTTGCACAGAGGATGTCTTTTGCACGTCTAAAATGTGTGTAAAATTTGAACCAAATCGGTTGAAAAACAAAAAAGTTCACCCGATAGGGGTAGGTCCCCCCTTAATTTCTGCGGTATGGAGTTTTTGCTAAAATCTAAATCACAATTTTTTACATTTATGAGTACCTACATTAATTATGCCGCCACGAAGTTCTGTCCTTGTAAGGGTGGGAAATCATGTTTTTTTTCCAAATTCCTGAATCCCCTCTACTTGCAGGTGTGAATGACGTGATCCCAAATCACAATTATTAGTTTTTCAAAATTCTGTTAACCTTCTCACATGCATAACACTGTTGATCATCCGTTCACATTTTGCAGCATATTTTGTATTTCCTGCATGCTACTAAATAAAAAAATTACTTGACAGGTCTACACAAGGTCAGTAGTTGTGAACAATTACATTTCAATAGAATTTTTTATTACCTTTTAATTATATAGAACATTTCAATAGAACTTACCTTTTCATTTCCTTGAGTCAGTCGGGTACTCTTCAATCTCTCAATGCCAGTCTGTTTCCAGTTCATTTCCATAGCAGTCTCCTTCTCTAAACTTTCCAACTCAGAAAACCGTTGCTGTAGTACTTGCATATCCTGATTTGTAAGAGAGAAAAAAATGGACAAGTACAATTTCTGCACGTGCACCACGAACAGGAATTACATCAGGACACATATTATTAAACACAAGAAAAAGACTAACGGCCTTTGTCCGTTCGTTTTGAGAATGCGAAGACGCAACGTTTCACTCTTCGCATTCTCAAAACGAACGGACAAAGGCCGTTAGTCTTTTTCTTGTGTTTCATGTGTGTCCTGATGAAATTCCCGTTCGTTGTGCACGTGCAGAAATTGTTCACTGTGTTGGCCGCCATCTCGCACCGCTTATACACCAGTTTGATCGTACGTCTGAAGCAATCATCCGTCTCCGATCCCACCAAGCTTTCAACAAAACGTGTCTTGCCGAAAAACTGATACCTTCATTCCTGCAGTGGTCATTCGCCCAGTCTTCCGTGCCCCCAGCACCCGTGCTTGTTGGTCGCACGCAAACAGCAATTCTCCGACTTCTAAAAAGACAAACCCACCAACAGCAAGGAGCACTTTTCCGCAAAATCAAAAGCATAATCGGATCCCTGAAGGCTTCCGTTCCCCGTCCCGCACTCGCCCGTTACATCAGCACAAGCAAGGTGCAGACACAATGCTGTGCTCATCCAACAACTGGTCCAGAAAAAGCAGAACAAAATACAGAAGCTGCGAAACAGTGCCCAGCACCCACCCATCATCCCAGCAAACAACTTCATCAATTTGACAGACATCACATTCACCGACGCTGAACGCAGCCTCCTCTCAAAAGGCCCCAACACTGCTATTCCACCGAATAAACCTGACATTCACAGAATTGTAAATCAAATCGAATGCGCCATACAGAAGATTCAAGAACCTCATGCTTGTGATATCGCCCGCCAAAAGACGCAATTATTGGCACTAAGTAAATGGGCCCAGCCAGCTCCCTCATCCCAGCCTACAGCGTCCTGCCTCCTCAAGGACATCCAAAATAAAATTAAAGGCCATGCAACCATTGTCTGATCAGACAAAACTGCCGAACTGGTTGTTGCCATTAGTCTGCCTGGCGCCTGCGCTCCAAGAAAAAAATGGTCGCCCTCCTGCTGTCCCCGGATTTCAAATGCATCCAAGCCCCCCCAACTGAATGTCTGGAAAAATGTCAAAAACAACTAAGGCCAGGATCAAAAACCTACATGCCATCCCCCCTTCCTCCTTGCCTGCAACACCGCCCACATCCTCCCTCCCAGTACTCAAGCCCACCATCAAAACCCACAAACCCCAGATGCCAGTTCGCCCGGTAATCTCTCAGATCGGCTCACCTTGGTCCAGCCTTGCCAAACACCTCCTGCACTTAATCACACCTTACTTGACCTCCCACCCCTCCACCATCAACCCCACTCACGATATCCTCAAGACACTTGGCCCCATACCCAATCCAATGCAATTCACCCTCCTCACCGTTGACGTTGTCTCATTGTTCACACGTTTATCAGTGGACATCGCCATCTCCCAACTACACAAGCTCTCCTCTGGCGCCCAATCCACCCAGTCCGCGTAGATTACTTGTGCCAGCTCGTCCACACCATCTCCACCCTCTCCTTTTTTACCTACAACAATCTTGCCTGCAATGCCCATGTGAAGCCCACTTGCCAGCCTCCTTGCAGACCTGTTTCTGGAATGGCTTCTGAAAAAACAACAAAAATTGGACACCCCCAAGCCAGCCTGCATCCTCTGCTACGTCGACAACCTTCTGATACTGTGGCCCCACCCCTTCCCCACCTTTGATCAATACCTGGAGTCCCTCAACTCCATCCACCCAGCCATCAAATTTACCCATGAAAATGTACACAACAAATTCAAATTCCTGGACCTCACCACCACAAAGGACCCCCAAAGGCTTCCAGTTCTCCACCCACCATAAACCCACCCGCTCTGCAACATACCTGGCTGCGGACTCCCACCATCACCCCTCCCAACGACACAGCATATGGACCAACCTAACCATACGGGCCCTCCGCCACAACTCAACCAAGGCCTCCCGCCAAGCTGAACTTGAATACATAGAATCTGTATGTGTAACAAACGGCTTCTCCCCAACAACAGCAAGCAGAATTGTTGTAAAAGCAAGCCAAAAATGCCAGAAAACCAGAAAAGCACCGCCTCTCATCACCTCCAAGCCAGCCCCTGAAGAACCCCCAACCATTGGTTTGAATTTTACGCCAGGCCTATCCACAACCATTGCACGCATCCTCGCCCCACACGGAATTCGGATCTCTCACAAACCTGGTCGCAAGCCAAATACAGTTTTCCCAGCACACTTCCTTGCGCCCAGGGCTGCAAAAAGTCGGGAGCACCGGAGCAATGCTCCCGGGACCGTTGCAGGCCGACCGGGATCGAAATGGGCCGGGGAGCAAAAAAAAAAAGCTCTCCAACTTTCGACCGGGATTGAAAGAGATGAAGATTCGCGAGCGGAACAAACTTTTTTGGAGTTTTCGACCGGGATCGAAACGGGCTGGCGAGCAAAAAAAAAGCTCTTCGCCCAAAATTTGACCAGTCTCCAGAATCCGTGCTCCAGGGCACCAAACGACTTTTTGCAGCCCTGCTTGCGCCAAACAAGGTCCATCTGTCTACTGCATACCATGCTCCAACAGCCCACAGGAATACATTGGAGAAACCAAATTTCCCCTGCAACATCGATTGAAACAACACAAAGCAGACATACGCCTCAACCACCCGAAGACCGCCTTAGCCGACCATGCCATAACGACCAACCACAAGATCAACTTCACCAATGCCCGCGTCATCGCAAATTGCCAAGCAACACAACGGAAACACATGGAGTCCTTCTTTATCGTCACCACAAAAAATGCGATGAATACAGACCCCGGCACGCACACAGCATGGAGACCCACCCTGCCCATCCTCAGCCGCTGCCAATTCCGGACCATCAAACTAACAGTGCATCAAACAACAACAGCAACGGACAACCAATTCCAATTCCCAAAATTCCCCTAACAACAGTTGTGGAGAGTTCAGCCTCGACCAGGCTGCATTCTCCCTGGACCCAACATAACAACCACCAAAACCAAGCCAGCCCTGTCCCCCGCCCCCTCCCAGTTCCCTGGCCCTTCTCCAACCCCACCTGCGTTGCTCCCCATCCCACAACAAGTACGAACCACCAAATCTGCATGCAACCGCATTCCACAGCCTCCATCTGTGCTCAACTCCAACTCAGACGTCAGTCAATCATCGGTGTTGCCTGACGAAGCTCCACGAGGAGGGAGTGAAGCGTTGCGTCTTCGCATCCTCAAAACAAACGGACAAAGGCCGTTAGTCTTTTTCTTGTGTTTAATATGTGTCCAAATGGACAAGTAGTCGCAGAATTTACTTAACTACTGTGTGCTGACCGAAACAAAAAATGCACCGCTTTTAATGTTCTTGATTTCTACGGATTTGGGGGAAATGGTTAATTTTCTGTGTTCACAATGTCATCAAAAGGAAGGATGTACTTTCAATCATTCAAATCTTGACAACCAAATTTCTGTATTTACACCCCCACCAACCTAAGCTTAGGCTGAAATAACATTAGATTTCCAGGTTTCCAACTGGTGCCCAAGAAAACAGGTCAACTACGGGCTTCAACTAAATGCAAAAATGGAAAAGCAGACGTGTATTTCAATGAATTTGAAGTTTCAGCCCTCAGAAGTTCGGAGTGGACTCTCTCTGTTATTGATACAGTGGAGGAACAAATACCCACTAACTTTCCATCTCCCAAGGACCTTCCTATTGCTGTTTTAGCCATAACATTTTGTTGCATCTGATTGCTCTCACCTGGCAAGTTGACATTCGCCTCTCGATATAAATGCAGAATCTTGCTTCCACGCTCCGAGAACAATGTGGTTTCATCGTCAGCGCAGACTGATCACAAATTGAGCTGCAATGGCCGCCAATTCTTAGCTGACCTCAGGGTGTGGTGTGTTAGAGTCATGCGACACGATGGATGTCTGATTAAGCATGACTAGAGGAAAGTGTTGCACGCTGGAAGGATGCACAGTCAGACATTCATGCCACTTAATGGGGCAGCAACGGTCCTGAAACCGGCCAAATTTTACACATGTGTACGTAAAGGCCAGTGTCACCCTCATCGGGTGAGAGAATGCACATGTTAAACAAGACTTCAAGTTTCAACAATTCCCTTACAGGCATTTTCTGGTGCTGTGCTCCACTTGTTGCTTCTTATTTATATTTGTTGCTTCTTATTTATATTTGTTGCTTCTTATTTATATTTGTTGCTTCTTATTTATATTTGTTGCTTCTTATGTCAGATAAACCTGCTTGTTCTTATTGGTGGAGCATAGTGTTGGTTGCTGTTTGATTTCATATTAGTTAGGCTAATACTTGAGTCAAGTAACAACCTTGACTCGCTGAAGTCGGTGAGCATTTCTACAGCATGTTCTGCGACGATGTGCTGTTTGACTGTGAAACAATACAGTTGAAGTGAAAACGTCGTTTCTGATCAGAATGACATCTCCAGCAAGCTGATAACCATACTTTCAATCAATCTGCTGAAGTTCCCGTGGTGACATGTGTTAACACACCTGCTTTTCGCCGACATGGGTGATTTGATTCACGTGATTAAGACTTCGTCATTCTAAGGCTGAAAATCCTGCTTCAGTCATCCACAGATATTGCTATATTGCCCAGATGGCTTCAATGGACCAATTTCAATTCAGATGAAAACAATCGTCACATGGTAAGAAGCATGTGTGAGAACATCACCCTTGCAGTTTTCGCACGTGGGTTTTGATTCACGTATTGACTTCAGCTCATCTCTCAGAGCTGCATTTTCCTGCTTCAGGTCATCCACAATCTTGCTATATTGCGCCAGATGGCTATCAATGGACACAATATTCTTTTTCAACTGAAAACAAGACAGAAAACAATGGTAAGAAGTGAATAAAAAACTTATTGGACTGCAGGTGTCACTGGCACCCAGTTTTATCACTTTTCAAGCCAATTTTCTCATTCTAAGGCAGCTTGAAATTCTCCTTGAAGCTGGCATCTGCAGGCAGATCACATGCAGCTGCAATATGCTGGCCATTGCACATTATTGTCCGTGTGAGCCAATTTCAAAAATCTTGAATACAGAGTGTCCCAAAAGGAAGTAAAATGTCTAAGATTTTGCAGCGGAATCTGCCAATGCAATGCTGATGACCTCTCACAGAAGGCAAGCAGACATGCCCTTCATCAACTACGGGTCTCCACACAGAAGCTTCACTAAATGGGCAAAATGCACTGCCAGAATGTTAACTAAAACCTACTCCATCTAAACCATTTCTCTGCCCTCTCTTTCTCCAATGTCACGACCAACGAGTACCAGTTGGAAATTAGAAATCGGGCACCAAGGCAAATAAGTACTCTGAGCTGGCAATGATAATTTAAAAGCACCTATGTGAGAAGATTATATGTAAGTCAATCGCAGCAAAAAAACAATGTGCATAGCTTGTAACTCTTGCAATTTTTTGTTGCTCTTTGAAAAAATGAAGACTAAAATACCCTCAATACCCAATGCACTCTGGAGCTCTGATCATCTGCAGGGGCGGACTGGCTACTGATTTGGCAAGCAGGAAATATACGTCAGGGGCAACACGGCGATGCGTTGCTCGAAGTGCAACGCCGGGGGAGGGGTTCGGGGAGGGGTGGTGTCCCCCCGAAATTTTGAAAAAAATAGAACTTCAAATGGTGCTCAGAATGCTCATTTAAAAAATTGAGTTTTTTACGGACCCTTCATCAGGCAGTCCCGCACCATACCATGCGTCCGTAAAACGAACAAAATCAAAGAAAAATGTAGAAAAACGTAAATTGTGGGTTTTACTCAAATGTGGAATCTCGATTTGAAAAATACGAAACAAGACTGAAACGGCCAAAGGAGTACAGATACGGAAATTACTGACCCTTGGCCGTGTTCCCCCCCTCTGAAAACCCTCAGTTAGCCACCCTTGAATCCATCCTGTCTCCACAAGAAAGCGTTTTCTCCAAAATCCAAAAATTTCAAAAATGCAGAATCTTCGGTTTGTAAAATGCGGAATAGGCTCGGGAATAAGCCTGAAATGGCCAAATGAAATGCAGACACGAAAAATATTGGTCCTTGACCGTATACCCACCTCCCGGGAACCCCTAGAATACCATGACGTTCTGCACCATTGCCAAAATCGGAAAAGAATACCCTGTTGCAAAATATTTAGAATGTCCGAGAAGACCTGAATTTGGACAAAAATGAAGGCAAGCATTGTTCGAGGCACAAATTGGGTGCGGAGCGGCCTTTGGCCTCTCAGATCGCGGCAAGCCACTTTCTTGTTTTGGTGTCGGTTTTTATCTGTTTTTTTTTAAATGTTTTTGATTTTGGTTTCCGTCGATCTGGAAGTTAATTGTGACTCAAAATTTGCATCGGATTGCACTCCAGGTATTCACCCACCTTTTTTTTTGTGTTGTCATTTCATGGCTATAAACACAACGGCACGGCTTTTACTAAACTAGCTCTATCCTTGAGTCGCCATGCAATTATGCAGTCCTTGCGCACATTTTTCTCCCGCGCAATTCATGGTTGCTTTCATTGCTTGGTGATTGCAGGTGTCGTTTTTCGTATCTGTACTCCTTTTGGCCATTTCAGGCTTATACCGCATTTTTCAAATCGGGATTCTGCATTTTGGTTATATCAGGATTTTGGAGAGGCCCTCTGGTAATATCTGGATTTTGTTTCCGTTCTGAAAGCGGAACCGTCAGCAAAGGCAACGGCGGCATTGGTCTGTTTTTTTCTGCGAGGACTTGCCAGCCTTTGAGAGTAAGAAAAAATTTCGCCAAAAAGGGCAACAAAGTCATGCGCATCCTGGAGGGCAACGGCGGGGATTCCCGCCCTCCCGCCCGGGCCAGTCCGCCCCTGATCATCTGAACACAAACAGTGATCCACTCCGTTCCATTGACCCAACACATCACCAAATCCTGTTGAAGGTAATCGCTCCAAAATAACACAAAATTACACGAACGAAGTGCCACACACGTAGTTCTAACCACTCACCACATTATTACACAGTTGAAATGAAATGCCAAAATGCAATCGGATAATTGTTTTGAAATCAAGCAAGATATGCTAAAAAAGAACAGGCATATCGCTCATGAATAAGTCATGATATGGTAAAAATAAAACAGAACTCACAGATATCTTGATGCTCTTTGCCCGTTCAGCATAACGAAGTGTGTTGTACGTATCGTTGAAGGTTGCACTTGAGGGAGAAATGTTAGCAATCATAATTGTGCGGCAGTTTCCTCCCAAAGAGTCCTTGAGTAATCTCGTTAGCTTGGAACCACGATAAGGTACATGACCTCTTCCTTCCGATAGAGCATTTATGCAGTTCCCTGGAAATATGGAAAATTGAATTGCTGAAGTTCAAAATGTCACTGACACACTGGTTCATGGCACCACGTCGAACACAGGGTGATGCACAGAAATTAAAATTTCCTTAAGATTGTGTGTAAGTGCAGCCTTGCCAATTTTTGTTGCAAAAATCTTTGTGGAGCCAGAAAATATTGGACTGAAACGGCACATTAGAATGTTATGCATTTAGCAGAGGTTCCAAAATTATAAGTTTGGCCTAACAATAAAATCTCCACTCTCCGATTTTTTTTGGTTGAACCTGTTTGAATGGTCCTTGCATCTTGAGATCTTTACAGATTAAGGAAAGTGCATAGAAAACTGGCTAACTAGATCACTGCAGCTGAAACCAAAATACCAAGGACTTATTCTAACCCAATGCCAAGAGAGATTGATTAATGCTAGCCCCTTCCTTGAACCGTATTCCGCTGCAACCAGTGGCAGATCCTCGTTCTGACCCTGCAAGATCAATCATCGATAATTTTGATACCTGGTAGTCGTTTGTAAGTGCCGACGTCTTGTCACCAAGTTGGACAAATACCTGTTTGGAAAACAAACCAAAAAGGGGGTTAGGCCTAATCACACAGAAAAATTCATCTGTCAAAACAATCATTGATTGATCTGGAAATAGAATTTAGAAAAAGGCCAAGTAATACTTGTGAGAACCGCAGGCCTGAAATGTGAAACACTGTTGCGTTGCTTTGAGGTGGAGTACAAGCCAGACAACCTGTTCCAAGGTTCAAGCTGAGTGTGGTA
>JASGXE010010076.1:0-15318 GCA_030068105.1 Sinentomon sp. SZTP_YWyxl
CTTTCGAGTTTCGTTGTTAAAAGACCTGTCTTTAATAAATTGCACCTGACCGAGCCGGAATTTATACAGCCGCATTCCATGCAAACAGCATCCGTTTTTCAGCAAAATCTTTTCATTATAAGTCTGGATTGGAATAAATGCATGAATAAGGTGTCCGGGGACATTGAGGGACTGGAATGGTCTCCCCGCTGCCTTATTACTTGTCACCGTGGCGCTCATGCCAAAGGCGTTCTTTCTTGACTGGCCGCTGAAGCAGCAGGGGGTACGAGTACCAAATTGGGACATCGCATTTTAGTCTTTTTGTGGACACCAGCGATCTGTGGCGAAAAACTCCCGCTGCAACATGCTGAGATAATCTAGTTGGGGACTGCTGAGCGCAACTAATTACGATGCGCATGCTTTGTAAGTCACCTGAAAGGCAAATCTTTGTCAAGCCACATTGGTGTGCGATATCCTCAATCCTCAGAGGCAATCTCACCCAGCACGTTGATCCATCAAGGAAATGCTGATTGCATTGCACTCGCAGAACGGGCTATGAAGTCCATACGTTCGATTCCTCGGGAATGGGAAATCGATTTCATTCGTCGAAATTCGAGTCAATCAAATAGAACTGGTCTCCGCGATCCTCCTGGCAGGCCACCAGAAGGGAACGCTGCAATATTTTTTGCGGCGTGGCCGGCCGGCCGGCAGGTCCGTGCGACGGTGTCCAGAACAACGAAATGCTCTAAAACCCGACCGGGTCGTAAATAGATCAGTGCTAATAAAGAATAACGCTGGGAATGGGGATACAGCCCGAAGCCGCAATGTGCCGCCGCAACCAAACCGCAAGGGAAAGCTTGGGCGCAATAACAATGTGGAAACTTGAAAGGGGAATAAAAAAAGGAAAGTCCCAGGCTCGTATGTGCATGTAGATACCTAAGCGCAGGAAAGGGAAAAACGGCAAATGATGGCAAAAGTGCTTGTGTAAGTGGAATGAAAATGGAAGGCGATCGGAATAGCTTGCTGCACCGAGGTCTCCCGACGCCCAGAGCATGTGCGATAATACATTTCCGATCTTGGTATTTTGCCTATCCGGTTTAGCTATAGCCGACATTCGAATTCAAGGAGAAATTGTTATGTATTGGCACAGTTCAGCACTATATTCTTGTATTGAAGGATTGGGATGTGCCGTCCTGAAAACGCAGATAAAAATATTCAACACCATACCTTTTCCCGATAGAAATATCAAGTTCTCCAGCAGAAGTATATTCTTACACTGCCCATCAAAAGTCTTCGAATACATATCCAAACTCGGGGATTGTTAATTCTAGAAGTGTTGAAAAATGCATGGGATTCGTGTAACATGTAAAATTGCATCAATGCCTGCTAAACTCGAATGGCCTCAAGGATTGGGATGTGCCGTCACTAAGAACTGCTTCCCATGTTCAAAGGGTCTTGACGGACCATGATTTTTTTGTAAACGTGTATAGTGTCCAATCGCAAAAAGGTCTGTACATATCTCCACCTGCTTATATCTGTTCGAGTGAATATATTTCATACAGGGTAATTCACAAAAGCACTATGCCAAAATTTGCGGAAAGTCAGAAATTTTTTGTTGTCCCTTGACCAAGATGAGCAGATGAAGCAGACCCACATTATAATGTGCTTCTCGCCGTGCTTCGGTCTTTTGCGTGCGGCTTTCCTCGATATGGGGAATGAACTGTGGTCAAAACTCTTTATTTGAAACTAGTGTTTTTGTGAGTCGCCTGTATATGTAGAAATAAACCAGTCCCACTGAAAATCCCTGCACTTAATTTTCTCAGAAGTTCAAGACCCGAGAGATACATTTTCGTCACTTCAAACCTTTCTGGGGAAGTACGTTGGCCATGGAGACCTTGCTATGCAGACTGCAGCTGAGTAAAGGAACTTTGGTGGCTTATATCTCTTTTATACGAACCCGCAGGTACTCGTAGTCGTTCGTATTTCTTTCAGTCGGCCGGACTGGCCAGTAAGCGCAGCAGTGATATGTTAATCCTTTGATATTTTATCCATTGCCTCTTTTATCCTTGGCCCTTGGTATTTTCCACCATACCTTCCCTTGCGTAAATGTGTCTTAAAATCGAGATCGTTTATGGATACTCGTTTCGTCTATTCCACTTCTGAACCTTATTCTTGTTATCTGCGGACATGAATGTGTAGTCAACTGAAAAGGAATTGGGAAGACACAGGACGGTTGCAAGGGAGGAATACTTTGTGACGTTCGAGTATTTGGCAGAGGAATCAATGTCCTCAATGATGTGAAAAATTGAAACTGTTTTCAGATTTCGGCAAAACTCTATGCTGCATAGAAAGTAAAGATCCTCTTTCTTTACCGTGGTTAAAATCTGACATCTCTAGAATGCTCTATTGAAATGTAGCCCTTTAATTTCTACCGCCTGCAAAAAAGGTAAATAGAAAGAAAAAAGAGTTTAGGAGGCAACAGTTGCATTTCACGCCCCCACTATATTTGCGTGCATTGCAAATGTGATGATTTAACGACGAGTTTTTCACATCCAAAATAATTTCACTGAAGAATATTGATCACTCGTAGTTCACAAACAGATCCAGCAGAGATGCTAACATATAAGCTGCGATGCCCATACAAGGCGGGACAAGCAAATGCATCACCTTATTTTTGCCATTCCAGCAGGCGGATGCATTGTGACCGACATTGCAAGAGGTCCTAATATTGAGCGCAGAAATGAAATTTCGGGAAATCTGTTTTCTTTACTATTGGCCGTACTCCAATAATTGCTGGTCCCTCATGTTCAACCCAACAGCCAATTCGATGAAGATCTGTGTTGAGAAAATTTCATTTCTGTCGCACAACGCTTATTCCTTTTCCATATTGTTGCATTGAAAGATGCATCCGTCTGTTGAATTGGCTATTGAGTTGAACCTGAGCGTTAGTTACAATGGGGAGTACGGCCGTATATCGAATTGAAGCTGAGGGTCAGTACCTATGGGGAATTCGGCCGCATATCTCGAGAAATAAACAGATGTAGGTATAGTGGCGGCGGAAAAAGATTACCCATACATGTGAAAAATTTCTATTCTTGAGATTTTAGCAAAAACTTCATGCTGTAGAAATAAAAGAACCTCTTTCATCACTTATGTCAGAATTTGACACCTCTAGAAAGCTTTGTTGCAATTTGGCGCTTTTATTTCTACCAACTGCATAGTGGGAAAAGAAAGAAAAAAAAGTTTCGGAGGCAACAGTCAGATGGGAAAAGCACATGTGTGAGTAATCTTTTTCCGCCGCCTCTATGCACCATAAACTCATCGTCGATAAATTGTTGTCTTGATAAAAAAGAAGGCCCTCTGGAATTCATATACCAAAACGGCGACTGTGTAATTCAATTTCAACAAAAATAATTAAAGCAAATAATAAATACGAATTTCGCAACAATCATAAATAATGAAGTTCAAAATGGCGATTCCTGAAATCTCAATTTATTGAAGTTATCTTCCGCTGGAATTCATGCTTCAGCTTGCTTTGGAATGTGTGCTATAACGATGTGCCCTTAACAGTGCCCAAAGAGGAACGCCAAGCTCGGAATCTGTTGCTCGCCGCTGTCTTATGGATACTGCTCAGAATGCTTCAAAATAGGAAATTATATCCACTAAGGTTTGATTCCCTTTTATAGAAACTAGCTTTGAACTGCGGTTGGCCTTTGAAAACAAGTTGCAATGAAACCGATGGGTGGATGGCTCCGGCTGCAGATCATCTGAAAGGGAAAGGTAAGAAGATGGAATGGCGGATCATCGGCATTTTAATACAGGGCGTTGGAATTTAACCAGCTGAACTCGGCGAAGTTTATCCATGCAGACAATGCTTACAAGTTTTGGGAAGAATTTCTTGAATTTCACTGCTGAGATTGAAACCGAGAAATGTTGCCGAAAAAGGAATTTATTACCATGTTTTTTATGTTCTCTCTGAGGTTTAATATCGTGCATGGCACAGGTATTCGTATAGACAATTTTAGGAATTTTCCCCATTGCAACTCACCCTAAAGGTTCAACTCAATCGCCAATTCAATGGATAGATTTATATTGCAAACATTTCATTTCCATGCAGACGCCACCCTTATTCCTTTTCCTTTGCTGCAAAAGATGCACCCGTCTGTTGAACTGGCTGTAATGACTTGAACTTGTGGGTGAGTTGCAATGAGGAACACGGACGAAAGTTTAGCTTTTCTAAGCTCTACAACGGAGCACTTTTTTCTCATGTACCTAATCACTGATAAAATACTCGAAAGGAAACACATGCGTATGGTGCAAGAAATTTGCCAGCACTATGCATCAAATCGATATGAATAATCCCCCCAGAAGGGCCAAAATTCTGGACCTCAGGTTTCCATTTGCTTTGAGGAGGTTTACTTTCGGCGAGCCATCAGTGGATTAATTTACAAATAATCCTGAAGTTTAGCAGAAGATTCATTCAGGTTCTGTTTGCCGTTCAGGCCCAGAGCTGCCTTTTTGGCCGACTTCGCCGTTGAGAAAAAGGTGGATTTGGAAGGCGTTCGCCTCAAAACCACCGGCCCTGTCCTTCAGAAGGCCGCCGGAAAATTAGAATATTTTCTTTGATCTTAAAATTTTATTCAGGAATGTTTTCAAAACCAATGCTGATAGTGGTTGGATTCGAACTTGAATCTAAATCCAACTCAGGAATCTTTTTTGATTCTGCAAACTTCGAGGAAACCTTTAAGCCAACTGTTTTTAATCAAAACTCGTGATATGAAAAGGCTATTCTGGCTATAGCAGACAATCATTCAAGGGCGTCTTCACCTTTTTTTTTGACCGAGGAACTTTTTCTTTGGTCGTGGTTTTAAAATGGCAGAAAAAGGCATCGAAATGCTCTCGGTTCAGGTAATCATTGGAAGGCCCATTTTGAACCATTTTATAAACCATTAACCTCTTCAACCTGAAGGTTTCGGATGGAAAACCTTCGGAACCATTTTCAGCATGGGTTTTAATGGGGGTGTTCTTTTCGGAACATTTTTAACACCTGGTGTTCTTGGAACCCATTTTTTTTTTTCCTCACAAATTTGGAAACAAGGGGGTTTTCCAAACCATTGGGTGTTCCAAATTTGTGACAAGAAAATGGTGTTCCAAGGAACAACGTCAGGGTTCCAAAAGTTTTCCGAAAAAAAAGCCTCCACTATTGAACATGGGTTAAAAATGGTGTTCCGAAGGTGTTCCATACCGACACCTCAGGTTTAGAGTGATGTTATTGGCATCCCAAGCCAATGCCACGGCGATATGATGCCCCAACGAAAATAGCAGAAATCGGGAAAGCAGAATGCCCTTCTTCAAAAGAAGCGGATAGGTTGCGATTTTGAAACCAAATTAATTCTGAAAAAATAATTTCGGCTTGTGGTCGCCTCCAAGATTTCGCTTTCGCCTTACAAAAGCCTCGTCTCCCCGGAATATACAAGCTCCTAATTTTTTATTTCCCCGCTTTTGCATTCTTATCTCCTTCGCGAATTCGAAATGAAGACGCACTTTTCAATTCACGAATTATTCCTTTGCCGAATCCTAATTATCCAAACTATGAAAGCAGCACCCTTGCACCATTTCCTTCACCAGCAAGAGATACGAAATACGAGTTTCGGAAAGCGCGTTGCGGCGCCTGGAAATAAATGAGAATTGTGCGTGACCAAGTCTGACTCGTTATGCCCATGCACATCCCGAACGCTAATGACATTTTGGAGCGTGAGGCATCTAAAGGAATATTTGTCGGCATTATGCGGCACTTAATTGCTGAGAAGTTACAGAGAACTAGCACACAGATGAAGATAGAAAAAAGTAAAGGAAAATAGAATTCTCCTTTTGATCTTTTATTCTGATTAGGTGCGAGTGATAACTCTCGCAACTATCGTGTTTTTTTTTCAAGCGTTTTGTTTCAAAATGTTTATTTCTAATCTTGATTTTTTAATAAATTATTTTTCAGTTTCCCAAAATGCTGCCGTTTTGTTTTCAGGGGCAAACTACTGGACATTCTATTCGGTTGCATGTAACCGGGGCAGATTGATGTTGCATGCGGTGCGCTTACATACACGGTCCACCAAAAGTCTTATTATTATTTGTTATTTATTATTTATTATTATTGTCAAAAAACAGTGTTCAAATGAATAGGCACTGTAACAAATACAACAACAAAAATTACGCAGGCAAGCAAGCATAGTCAAATGGTAAAAAACAAGCAAGGCAATGAAGGTATTCAAGAGTCATGTGGAATAAAATTCACGTCGATCTGGGGGGCCGGCATCTCTGTCGTGGTGCGAGGCATATACGAGCAATTGTGCGAGATATCATGTTCGGGGAAAGAAGGAATTGAAAAAAACATTTTTTTTGCAACGGTAGGACAAAGCTCAGGCCGTTATCTGTCCGCCTTTGTTTTGATTTAAAATGATAAGTGTCAGGAAGAGAAAAATCCACAGCACCTGTGATTATATCACTGAGCAGATTTAGGCGATGCGTTCGGCGGCGGCTCTGCAGGGTGGAGAGATCTAAGTCTTTTAGGATTGCGGTTACACTAAATTGCCGGCCATACTTTTGGGTAATAGATCTGACAGCTCTTCTTTGAACAGCTTCAAGCGCGTCAATTTCACACCTTTTAGAGGGATCCCATGCCGCACAGGCATACTCTAAGATAGGCAGGACGAGGGAGGTATACGCATATCGTCTTTGTGCATCTGAAGCGATTTTTAAATTGCGCATAATGTAGCCGACTTTTGATGACGATTTCGCTATTATTGATGAAATATGAGGCTTCCAGGAGAGGTTATGACTGAAAGTTACTCCAAGATACTTGAAAGTGGAGACGACCTCCATTACTTCACCTGAAATAGAGTATGCACTGGCAGGGTCACGCTGATGGGATCCAAACAAGACTACCTTGGACTTGTTGGCATTAATCTTCATGTTCCATGTTTCGCATCACGAAGAGACGGATGTGAGATCATTTTGCAATGCAACGGAATCAATTTGGGAAATAATGGGCTTGTAAATCACGATGTCATCAGCAAAGAGCCGAGCAGATGAACTAATATTGGACACGATGTCATTGATGTAAATGAGAAATAAAAGTGGTCCTAAGACACTGCCTTGAGGGACACCTGAACAAATGCAGACGGGAGCAGATATTGACCCATTAATAGAGACCTGTTGATGTCTGCCACTTAGAAAGGATGTGATGGCATCAACGATATTCTGGGGAAACATGAGGGCCTTGAGTTTTTGAATAAGCTATGTATGGGACACCATGTCGAAGGCCTTGGTCTAATCAAGAAAAATCGCGTGAATGTAGGTGTGCTATTGTCCAATGACCTCGCAACCTCATCAGAGAAGAGAACCAGCTGCGCTTCACATGATCGTTTGGACCTAAATCCAAATTGATTAGGGTGGAAGAATGAAATTCTGTTTCTGTTTCTGTCTTAGAACATGGAAGGAATTCCAAACGTAAAGCTGACACAGGAGCCTTCCCATTTCAACAGGGCTTGATGCATTGCACCAATGTCATGATGATGTTTTGCGGCGCATGCTGCCATTGATTCAAAATGTCCGAATAATTCTGATGGGTTGGGTGCAAAAATTCCTAACTGACCAGATGCATCCAGAACCCATTTGACTACACGGCGGAGGGGACCCATCATGGATTTCCAGCGAAACTGTTAAAATATGGGAAGCGCATGACCCCACCAGGTCCATTGTGCAATTTGGGAAGAACATTCGTAGGTTAACATGCATCCACGACTGTGAATATTTTTTTTTTTCGTAAAACCGCACTGACACATTCTCCGATGTAACTGAGACTTCAACGCAATAAAGTTTACAGCCAATTTGTTAGATTGGTTTGGGCTGCGAAAACGTAATTTCTATGCTAACTACGCAATTTAATCGGTCAGAATCAAAAGGTGAGAAGGCTATATTTTGGCGGTTGTGAGTCGGGTGCAATATCGTCTGGCCACAGCCTTGCGTCTGGCTATAGAAGAGAATCTATGCAGTTTGAAATTATTGAAAGGAAAGATTTCCAATGTGCAATGCAAAAGGGATGTCGGTACGAGTAGGTATGAATGCAACTCACCCCAGGCTTCACGCAATAGCCAATAACAGACGGATGCATCTTTGGCAACAATGCATGGAAAAGTTATTAGGATTTTGCATAGAAATGAAAATTTTCCGGCACAAATCAAGGCATTGTATGGTGATGGAGTTGAACGCGAGGGAGAGTTGTAATTGGGTAGGCGAATTTTTCTGAATCTATGTTTTCGCGCAAACTCTTGCGAGCCTTCGACGAAATGAAAAATGCAAGCATTTGAAATGAGACGTGCTTCTCAATTGATGAAGCCGAAATGCGTTCATTATCGCATTTTTGACTGTGCCACCTAGAGCAGCACAAGGCAGAAAGCAATTTGTTGGGAGAGGAACAAAAATAAAGCGTTCCTTCGTTTGCACGTCTCTGCGAACGTGAGAAGGCCGCACATAACGGTAAGAATGGCCGTAATGGAGCACTGCAAAACTGCATAGAATGGGGGTCTGTCTTTTAAAAATATAATTCTGGATCGCAGTTGAATACGGGCAATCCATTTGTTTGCGTGAATAACCCATCCGTTCCCACTGAAAATGAGAGATGCAGGCGGGAATTTCTCAAAACAGAAAAAATCCTCCTTTCTCCTGCCTGCTTGTTTTTCGCATTATTAACTCCTTTCACGCCCAGATTACCGTAATATTTTCTTCGCCATGCTGCACCTTCAGACCAGGGCAGCTTTGGGCAGGATCTCCTTTGGGTTCCAGCTACATAAAGATCAGCCCCCTGCCGAGTCTTCCCGCCGGACATGTCCTGGCAATTCACGAAACGGCACTGAGTGCTTCAAAACACGAATTCCATGTTATTGTTATATCATTCTATTTTCGGCAGCATTATTTTCGTTCGTTCCGAGAAAAAGCTCCGGATTCAATTTGCTTCAGCGTTATTGCTTTGGTTTTTATTATTTCCCGCCCTTGCGATATCATTTTATGTACCTGCGCCCTGCAATATCATTCTTTGAGATTTATTGCAGTCGGAATGAGATTCTTTGTTGAAAAATCCGGCTAATTGAAAAATTTATGGCGGTTATTTACATGACTGAAATATCAAAAGGGCTGAACCTGGTTGCACGAAGGACAGCGGGGTGAGAGACGAAACGTGAGACCAAAGGTTTTTTGGTGGCTTGTACGTGCTTCCGTGGATTTGTGCGCGTGTGCACAATAATATACAGACACACGCTCAGCGTCAGGTTATTTTTGGGACCAGATCGTTGTTTTATCTTCTTTAGATCACCACGAAAAAAAGAAAACTTCTCGCAAGCAGAACACGGGGTTTTTTTTTGCTGAAAATGGATTCGGTCCTGCTTTTCCTTTGCATTTTCTTGAAAAGGTTACAGGTGTGAAGTGAGTTCATTTGCCACAGTGCTAACTTGCGGTCGTCTCTTGAAGGCCGCTGCGGCCCGCTTTTTATTTGGTTGGAAAACAGTTTGGGCCTCCGATTTTTAGGCTTTCCATTTGCGCTCAGGATCGACCTGGAAACAAACGTCAAACAAATAACTTCCCAATAAGTTATTCGCGCTGACCACACAACATTGAATTTCTGGAATTAAACTTGTCTTTGTTGGAATTTTAACCTGCTCAGAATTCCGTCATCCACTTTTCATAACAGGCATGTTTTACAGACATCCTTTGTTCACGTGTTGATATTTCCGACAGCGTTGTTATGTGAATTGCCATTACCAAATTAACAGTTCCAGTTCCAGAAATTCTATTCGATAAATTTCAAAAATTTAATTACTTTGACCCTATCAAAACTCATGGAAATTCCCAGCAAAAAACGACCCACATTGTGAAGGGCACATCACATTTTTACCGTCACAGGTACTCGTATAAATATTGCAGTACCTATGGTTAGGAGAATATTTGGTTATGATTTGGGCTTTGTTAATTTCCCTTCCGCACATAACATACGATGGGAAATATTCCTCTGAATAAACATGTGGAATTGTTCCTGCATGGCATCAAGTTCATCGTTTTCAATTCATTTCAAATGGCCTAAGGCTAGAAGTTCTCAGACTATCGCATCGTTTAAACGTAAGCGGAACTCGGCAATGGTGAAGATAACGATGTTCTATTACCTCTATAATACGGTTGTAAAAACATTGTAGAATCAAACCAATTAGGCAGACATAACGGTGGAAATTCACCCTTGCTCCTTTGCCCCTCAGGGGATATAATCATAACGCAGACAGGCCTTTTGTGAGGCTTCTTTTGTGGGCGCGAATGTCATAACTGGTACTCATCTATGAGGCTGGCCTTGCAGTGAATCTACCGCTTTTTAAGCGACGTTTTTAATCTGCTCTATAGCTGAGAAGACATGATGAATATTTTAGCACGGGGAGACTTCATAGTCGAAGATGTGGTATGAGAGGGGAAGAACTAAGTATAAGTGGGAAGGAAAGACGAAAAACTTATTGCGAGAGTGTTAGTAAAACAAATCCTTAAATATATTGTCTGGCTAACGAGCTAACCATGTGAATTTTCGACTGAAATGCTAAGACTAGCAGGCAGAAAGATCCCCCATGAACATCAGATATTAAAAAGCATTTTTTTCAAAAATGATCTGCGCCTTTTTCGAGTATGAAAAAACCCTTTAGAATTCGCGTCGCATCAAAGGGTAACAATGGAATAGTTGGAATAGTGGGATAGCCCGTAGGTATTCAATTTCACAAAAGAATATCCAAAAGCATTGGCAAGAACAATTTCTATACCTTATGTATGATTACCCAGTGTAGCATATGATTGTTGCATTGTTTTCACCCCAAATTTGCTAGAGAAAGAAAGAGGTGTTTGGAATTGACACATATAGCATGGGCAAAAGAACAGTGCATCCAATGATTCGCCTGATATCAGTGACGTTAAACTGATTCATTACAAGAGAAATCGGTTGTTAAATCTCAGGGAATTGAATTAGAAAATGCCTGTGGTCCATGGCACTGAAAAGGCGGTAATACGACAATGCAGTGCCTGTCTCCAAAAATGCAATGGGCCTAAATTGAAGAAAAAAGCAGACCAGTGGAAATCATTTCCGAGATTTTTCATGGAAATATGGAGAAAAAGGAATGATTTCACACAAGCGGCATGCTCCAATTCCCGATACGAATCATTTCGACATAGAGCTTATCAAAAGTCCTCGAACATAAACTTAAATACTTAGGCGATATTTTAAAGAATACTGGTTCACACAGGGGCCATCTGATTTCAACAGGGCTTGGTGCAACTTCACGCCTCACAGGAGTGGTGCAACTTCACGCCTCACAGGAGTGTCATGATGTTTTGCGGCGCATGTTGCTAAATGGCGCCTGAGTTAATAAATGAACTCCTCCATATATGTTCAGACACTTTTGATAAGAAGTGTATATATAGATGATGGTCTTGTTCGTCAGTTGCATAATCATACACTTAACTTTGCTTTCGGAATATTATTTGATCGGCGCATGGTTGATGGAATGGGGACAATTAAAAATACAGATAATTTGAATCGGAATTTGAATCGGTGGGCATATATTCCTATAAGGCTTTACATATTGCAAGGCTTACATGTTGCAAGGCGAAACATCTTGCACAGGAAAACTTGGAAAATAAAGGCCAAAAGAATCAAGTGGATTAGGATTCGTGTGTTTGCAAATTTGATTTTCCAAGCGGATTTCACGTATGGTGTCTATTTTCTAATTCCACCCTTTGCTAAAAAGCAGGCAGACTGGGCTTAGCCATACCAACTTGATTTCCAAATCAGTTTGGGACAACAATCCCAATTACGATGCAAGAGGTCAAAAGAAAATTTGGAGAATTCTCAAATTGGAGATTAACTTTATTTTAGATCCAGTTGGAAAACGTTGGTTCTCTTGGAAGCGGGATGAGTATTCATCTAAAGCCAAGTTGAAAAATCAAGCCCTGACTGGTCATCTGGAAGGAGAGAATTATTAACACGTTGAACATTTGATAGCCAATAACGAAATAGACAGACAAGTGAAGGCCGAGAACCAAGTTGGAACCCAAACAGGGAGTTGAAAAATAATAGCCAACAGAAATGTCGGAAAATCTAAGTCAGAGAAGTTTGAACATTGAAAACCAAACAAGAATCGTTGTCAAATCGAAACGAACACACAAGTTGGAAAACCAAAGAGCCAGGTTGGAAAATTGAGAACCAAAATCTCAATAATCAAATCGGGAACAAAGAACCAAGTAGGCTAAGTGAGTGTCAATAACCGACAAGTTCCACAATCGAGAATCAACAACCAAGTAGAATATCGAGGACTGAGGACCAAGTTGGAAAATTCAGAACAGATAACCAAATTGGAAACACAAGAACGAAGAATCAAATTGGTAATTTGGGAGCCAAGAACTTACTGAGAAAACCGTGAGCCATACTAGAAAGTTGGATAATCGAGAATCGAAAACCAAGTTGGAAAATTGAGAACTGACAATACTTGGTTCGAAAATGAAAAACAAACGATTTCCATGTAAACTTGAAAGCCGACAACTGAGTTGGAAAGCCGAGAACTGACAACCAAGTTGCAAAATCATTGTCAAATTTCAGTTCACCTATTCAGTTTACCACGTATTTCTCAAATCGCACTCAATGCCGCATGCAGAAGTTTGTCAAGAACTCGACTTTGCGTTTTTCCAACTGGCTAAATGCCAGTATGCCAACGCCAAGATTTGAATTTGAAAAAGAATCATTCCTTCTTTCCGAGAACGGCCTTAGATTGGAATAGTCTTCCTCGAACATCAGATATTTTTATAAAAACTTCAGTCTTTCACGCACCATTAATGTTTAGTTTATTTCTTGTTTTTGTATGCTTACTATATAGTTTTTGTTGGTCTGATTGTGGACACTGTCCGCATTATTGAAATTTTGCTTCCTTATCTGATGTTAACACCAGTGCCAATCTCTTTGCCTGGTAATTGTCGCAATTAAACAATTGAACAATTAATTTGCCAACAGGCGACAATTTTCTTTCAATTGACCAAATTTTTGTGAGCTTAAGTGGGGACGGGGATATGAGCTGCGGCTCATGTCCCCATACTCAAGATGGCGCGTCCTGAGTGCGAACGACTGCACAAAGCAAAATTTCACATGTCGGATGAGCGCAAATGATAGGACTTTAATATGTGGTTTGAAAGGCGGACTATGACATCATGTTGTAAATACAGCCTAACCCGTCCATATAATACCATCCCTGCACGCATAATACTTGTGCAGAGGATCCATAATAACAAGGATCAGTGGTCAACCGTTTTCACAACAGCAAGAGGTTGACAAGTCCGGAAGCGGCATTTGCAGAATCCGAATTTGTTAAACAGTTCCGTTTTTTGGGGTACGGTTGTGAGTTCTGTGAAGAATAAATTCTCGTGCGTAGCGGTGCGTTGGGATGTGCACCCAACTGGTCTATTCCAATAAATGCTCTCGCAAAGGAATCAAGCATTGCTGTTTCTTTGCGGCGCTCTAAACAATGGATTCAAGTTAAATGCACCCCATTCAACCTCCAAATCAGCATTTGACCCTTTAGAGCAAGCCGCAATAGCAGAGCTGAAATAACACTGCATGAGTGAGGTTAGTGCTGTTTCATCGGCGTATCGAAGATATTGGGGAAGTTTATAAACTTTTTTCAATCTGCGAAAATATGACGTATTGGACTGCCTACATCCGTCAGATTCTTCGAAATTGAGTTTCCGCGGAATATTGGCTGTAAAATGTTTGGAAAACTCAAAAGAATGCAGCCGCATATTTTTGGAAATAACGATTTTCTAAAACGGCAATTTGGGCGCCTCCTGCAAACCCTGGTCGAGCATCGCAACCCTCGCAAATTTCGAATCGTAAGTGATATGGTACGAATAAGAAACCACACACGAAATAACTTTTGAAAGAAAAACTATTTTACTGTACCTACTGCCAGTTGATTGCCTGACCAACATTCCGTCTTTCAAACCACATTCGTTAGCGCAACGTTTTCAGCAATTTTGGGGGAAAAGCCGGACCCAAATGGGTACCTGCATCAATTACCTCCAGGACTGCGGGTCCTTTCAAGGTGCTTCATTGATGTGGTGAAAAACGACATGTCATGACGCGGTTCGGTATGTGACGGTCTTCATCCGACGACTTTCCCTTTGCCAAAACACTTACGTTTGGAAACTGTTCTGATCCGTCTCGATATGGCGAACAGAAATGAACTTCTGATCTGGCGTAAAACATTGAAAAAGTTTTTCTGCAAAGTTTGTTGTCATTATGGAAAACCCAAAACCGCAAAAGGGATATCCTATATTGGTAAACCCTTTTCGTTGTTTTTCTTTGGGTCTAGACATCGGCAGGCAGTAATAATAACAATAATAACAATAATGAGCCCCAGATGCAGTTGAGGCCGAAAAGTTTTTTTTCTCATACAAGAATCGATTAGGCGAGCCGTTGGCAGCCGAACTCGTTTCCTACGAAAGCCCCCCAAAAGGTCTGTTTACGGTAACGCATGCATTTCGGGGAACTGGTGATGCCACTGGGGTGTAGTCCAGGGATTTTATTTTGAAACTTCTTAAATTATACCTCTTTTTCGTTGCATGTCCAGGCAATCAGTGCAGTGGTGTGTTCACGAGACCGGAGTTTGGTCACCTCATTTCGTTCCGCAGATCGGAAACGACTGATTGGTCTGGAAAGGTATGTACGAGTAAATACTATAAATACCGCAAACATCATAAATGCCATAAATACGGGTATAAATACCGTAAATATCGGTAAAAGCGTGAACCGTAAATACTCTACACACCAAAAATACCGTAAATACGAGTAATGAATATTTACCGTAAATTTACCGTAAATTATAAATTTACCGTAAATTTACCGTGCATTTACCGTAAATACCGTAAATGCTCGTAAATACAAGGATACGAACGTCTTTTTGGGGAACCATCTCGAAAAAAACCAATTTCTTCGAGTGGACATCAAAAGAAGAGGATGCTTATAGGGGCCTTAATATAAACGCAAAATGCTAAACACAAGGATTAGCTTGGAATGGAATGGGCAATACAATCAATTCAATGCAATTCAATTCAATTCAATGCAATGCAATCAATTCAATGGAATACAATGGAATCAACTCAGTGCAATCGCACTTGATTCGATTTCACGTCCGCAGTTACATTAGATCAGGATCAAGATCTATATACAAGATCAGGTTGCTGAATTTTCAAAAGGATATTGGAAAGTATTTCTTTATG
>JASGXE010010077.1:0-15216 GCA_030068105.1 Sinentomon sp. SZTP_YWyxl
GGTAAAGGTCCTCCGGCTGTAAATAAACGTGTCCCTGAAGTGTCGTAACAGTGGGAGTAGATGGCAGGCATGTAATTTGTGTTCTGGATCACGTCCAAGAATGCTTCGCCTGGATGCTGAAACGTAAGATGGGAATGGCAAATCACGGAATCTAATCACAACTCCGGCAATGTAACATGACAAGTAAGTGTGTACAGTTAGAAACAAAAATGTTGGATAACAGGAACTGCAACAAATGGATAATGGCCAATAGGTATCTGCATTGTTGGTTTGTTGACACAGCACTTTTTATGTGACCAGGTACATCATTCACAAGAATAACAATAGGACCCACAAACCAATGCATGTACAGTCACAAAAATAACAATGACTCCCTTAATAAAAGTACCTACATTGGATCATGGGAGTCACTATTGTTTTTCTGTGGCTGTACATCCCCCTGAGAGAATGCCTGCAGCAATGGCCAGATGCGGCACATCCATGATACCAGATATGTGCAGTCACATGAGCAACAATGACACCTGTGCATGCACTTGTATTTTGGGAGTCATTTTTGTTTCCTTGACTGTACACTTTTACGAGAATACGCACTCATAGAAGCAGAGGCAGAAATGGAGGTTTGCTTGATGGGAGATCAATGCACGATCAGGAAACAGAGTGTCAAGGCAGCGTACGTTGCTTTTCAAGCACATTTTGAAAGTTCCCGCCTCCAATAAACTCAGTCCCACCAATCAGGGCACATCATCAGTCTCCGAGCAGCATCCACTGCGGACCTAGCACAAGAAAAAAATTAAGGTAGGTAGGTAAAACTCCTTACCAGCCATCCTTTAGTAGCTTTTAAGACGACTGCTCTTCCGCTGGCTAGGCCTGACTCCAAGTACTTTGCAGCCCTGATGTCATAGAACAGGATAATTCCAAGTCCAGTGCCAATTGTCAGCAGATTGCCCCGGAAACTGGTCGAACGAATACCTGTAAACATACGACAGCAAAAAATAGGTTGCAATACATTTTATCTACTGTCTTCTCGTATACGATCATTGATGAAAATCTGATAGAACTTTACTAAGAAAGTGACTGCGACTATCTCCGGCATCATTTTGGCCTTAAGAACACAAATTCAGCACCGAAAATGAAGCCTAAATTTCAAAATTTTCAGCTTCTGGGGGGCTTCGCCCCTTGGAACCCCGCTGGGGCTCCAGAGGTGCTGGTTGATTAAACAGACAATACAAAACAACACAACAAACAACATATCTGTTATAGGGTGCATTCAATAACCCGCCAGGGTGGCAATTTGGTCTTGTGCACACTGCTGTCCCATGGTTTGGATGCGCACCAGACCAAGTTGCCATCCTGGCAGGTTCATTGAATGCACCCTCAACAAATGTGCCATCTGCCCATTAGAACAGTATCTGACGGGAACGTATCTAATGCTCCGAAACGTGACGGGATCAGAAGAAGCATTAATTTGACCAGACAGCCATCGAAAAATTGACATCTTCCGGTCCGGGGTGAGTTGGCCGCATCGCTTTGGCCTCACAGAACATGTTAGGCCAAAGCGATGGCACCCGATGTGACCAAAAGAGTTTAGAGCATCAGTAGTGTTGCAATGCACCACTGCTAAATCTGGCCATTTGTTGAAGTCCTATTTCTGTTCATCCAATCATTTGTGCAAATTGAAGAGAATTTGGCGGTATTGTTTGTGTGCAAGAGATCACCATAGGTGGGAACGCACATTGTTATTTTATTATTATTATTAAAGACAAATACTGCCGCAAATGAAATGGCGACAGGACGGACAAACACAAGCTCAATGCAGGGAAAGGAAAGGAAAAATCTACGAGTACACAACGTCAATTGCGTGAGAAAAATTCAGAAAGAAAAAACCATCATCAAATGCAACAAACTGATCAATTATACGAAACGAAAGGTCATGGGTGGGTTGTGACGCCTAGGGACTTGTGTGCGCGGCAAATGTACGATGAACTGGAAGGAAGACCATTCCATTCTCTGATAGTTTGTGTGATTGACATCTATGTATGCTGATCTGACCTCTGTTGTTGATGATGTCATCGTAACCAGATGACAAAATTGATTCAGGTGATTGTTAACCCACTGAATACTGTCATCAAGAATAACAGAACTGTGCCTTCTGGGAGTTCCAGAACCATTCAAAACACAAGTCCAAATGTATCATAAGGTAGGTATCTGGGTACCCAACATAAAATTGAAATGGTTGGTTAACTCACCGCATCCGTTATACCGTGACGGTATTTTCCGCACAGCTTGGAGTGTTCTTGCATCTAATAGCACCGTATGTGACTTTGAACCGACTGAATATATTGAGCCATTCTCTTGGACAGAAAGGCAGACATTCTCGGCACAAAATGGAAGTTTACGAGAGAATTTCTGAAATGTAATGAGCAAGTAGGGAGAGAGTTGGATCTGTGGATTGAACAGACTTTGATATTGAGATGCGTTCAGGGCTAGTTTATAAGGGTCTACAGATCCCAACGCACATCAAAATTTTATTTAGGCCCTTGCTTTACCTAGTTCGATCAGACTCAGATGCGCCATGTCAGTTTTTGGAACAAATCCAATGAAAGAATAGAATTATTATAGTTTTTTTTGCAAGAGGGGAAAAAGAGTTGCCACTAAAATCATGCCTTGATAAAATAGTGCAAACTGCATTTGAAATTAATTGGTTTCCACCCCATATCTAAAGAATTATTATTCGCCAACCGGAGTTGTTTGTACGCATAGTTAAGTTGATAGGTACTTGATAGGCCAACAACAAGGAGGCACATTTGAAGCAATTTTTTTCAGACGTTTAGAGTATTTTGATACATGGGCCCAATGACCCTGTTCCTGTTTTGGCGGATAAAACAGTTTCAACTGCAAAAGCACCAAACCAATTATTGCATCGTGAAACAAAAAGCAAAAAGTTGTTTTCGAGGCAAGAAAACAGCAAAACCAACCTGTTTGAAGAGTTGTGTGTCCCAGATGTGAATGAAACCATTCAAAGAGAGGGCAGCTATTTCCTTGTAGTTCTCGTTGAAAACCAACGACCTCACTTTCTCTGCCGTCTTACACTGCTTCAACGTCAACGGTTTGATGTTGCTGTAACTGGGCCCACCTGCATTCTGGGTCTCCACCCTTTCAACGTCTTCCTCGGGAACCTTCCAGAGGGCAAGGGTGGAGTCACGTGAGCCAGAAGCAAAGAAATAGTCGTCAAGCCAACAGGCGTCGAAGATCCAATCTTGATGAGCATCCTGAAAGAGAGAATGAAGAATACATGTGTGAATAACATTTCTTTGGAAAGTCCTTCCCACCATGTATCCATTGGCATTTTGTTACTGTACCAGAAGATTGCATGCATCGATTCCTGTTTGGCTTGCCAGTCAACAGTCAACCAAAGCAGCATGATATTCACGGCAGGCAGCTTGCTTCTTGTGCATGGCACATGCCCAGACAGATAGCCAAACATGTGGGCCTTATATTTTATTTTATGTGCATTGCACGCCCGTACCGACATTTAATTTAATTGAATTTAATTTGCTTGGACAGTCCAGCGCAAATTAACAAGCAGCTAAGCTTTGTCAAGGCGTAAAATAACATACATATAACCAATCAACTGGCAGTTTGCACAATTTAGAAAATTGTGCAAACTGTAGATACAAGGAAGAAGCAACAATGAGGCATGATCAACACCATTCTTATGAGCTGTTACTCAGGGATCACATTCAGCACATTTCTCTTGAACCCATTTAGGCTCAAATCATCCCCATTGCCAAAAACATCAGCATTTAAGGCATTCCAGTCACTGACAGTTCTATTTACGAAGGAAAACTTTCCAACATTCCGATATTTGGCAAACATCGCGGATCTGCAACAAGCGCAGGTAGGTACCTCATCGGACATGTGTACAGAGGCAGAAATGTACAAAAGTGGGAATATACACTTTAAACTTGAACAAAATATGAGGAATAAAAAATGTAGAAAAAAGGAAGGCATGTACTGAGACTACAGGCAATAATTATTGTAGGTACCCATATAAGACAGAAAATGGGCCAGTAACACGCAATCAAATGGGGCAACAATGTAACTTTGCAATAACACAAATTCAGAATAGAAGAAAAAAATTCTCTCTTTCAACCTTTGTCGCAGGTACCTACTCTGGAACTTTTCGTTCTGAGCGAATAACGGAGGCAAATGGAAAAATCATGTAGCCTATGTGCTGCATAAAAATTTTTTCCACTGTACCCACAAAAGTCGTATGACATGTCCAGTAGATACCCATGTGCCCATGCACTAGCAGGTTTTAGGACATTGCCCCACCCCGATTTCCCAGCCCAACACAATGGATAGACCGACTAGGTACACTTTGATATTGGCACGAAATTTTGGTCCAACAGAAAACCATGGAACTACCTACCTGCCCAAGACAAACTGGATCCATAGTTGGCAACCTATACACAGCAACACCATTCGATCGTTTGGCTTCAGTGACGAGGAGTGTCCTCGATGGGTTGATCTCCAAAGCATGAATTCCACTCTCAAAATCAGACTCCTGCATCGATGGAACTCTTGCTGTTCCTTTCAGCAAAGGTATTCTGGTCACATTCCTGAGTTTGATGTTGTAGACCATCAACTGGAGAGAGAGAGAGAGAGAGAGAGAGAAAAAAAAAGAAGGGAAATATGTAGGTCAGGGCTTAGAAAGTATCCAACCTGACACGATTAATTTGGATATCAATGATCTGCTCTTCTTTGCGACTTTTTCCAAGATACTCCTTCTCCTGACATCGCCTCCTGGACAAGGCCTGGTATCGCCTTGGAAAAACGGAGATGCCATGGAAGGTCCAGTCAAAAGACCCATCTGCAAAGTCGCAGTAACCACAGCGGGCCACATTGGCACCCTTCGAGACAGATGAAAGTTGAAATGGAGCTGAAATGGAGCACATCTCAGCAAAAGGTGGACCATTGCTATGATTGTTTTGTCCTAACATGGTATTGAATTTTCAATGTTTTTATTCCTGACTCTGTAGACATTAGGTAGGTATGTCCTCTGATGGGACAGTGAGTGCCAGTTGTGGCCCCATTAAATAAAACTGGATAGCATGACAGAACAGCACTTGCTTCAGATGCAAAAGGTGCATGTTCAATCCCAGCCAGATTGCAAAAATTATAGTTTGAATGTTCTTCACCAGTCACCTTCATTAAAGGTCGGTACCAGTCACGCACGATATAGCCTAGGTAGGTAAGGTGTTCAGGTCAAGATTTCCAGCATGACATAATGCATGAGCTGTGGAGATAAAGGCATGCTCAAAAGTTGCGACACGCCAAGAAGTGTCATGGGTAATCGTCTCGTATGCGCTCTACCTTCTTTTTGTCAGATTGGTCAGTGTGATTAGGTTTGATTGGGTTAGGTTGGGTTGGGTTTAGTTAGGGTCTATACCTACCTATAGGTCTACCTATAGGTAGGTATAGACCTACCTATAGGTCTATATGCTAACCAAGCCTAACCTAACCAAACCTAGCCATTTCCTGACCTGACCAAAAGGAAGTAGAACGCATACGAGACGATTACCGTGTCATGTACAAAAAGTCTTCAAACAAGAGATGATCATCAATATCTAGTGCAGGGGATCTGCGAGGCAGTACTCCTCCTCGCAGACCCTGAGAGGTGCACCTCAAACTTTTTCCACCCCCTGCAGTCGAACATCTTGCATCCCCTCAAACCCTTCCTTTCCTTTGGGGATGTCTGTTTCTTCTGAAGTGATATTAAATGAAAAAAGAATGTTGCAGTTTCATAGCACAACAGGTCAGGTCAAAATAAATGCCATACCGGTAGTGCCAACTGAGACGCACCCGCATAATCTTATGAGAGTGGAAGGCCTCTTAAAATGGGGTGTACCTGTGTGACACCCACGTGGACCAAGTTAAATAGGCCGTGCGGCTGGTCTACCAAATAGTTGCTAATGCCTACACTGGAACTTTTAATGTGCAGCGTCATAGGTACCTACCTACCAAATAGCAACCAAATTCAGCGAGATCAGCACTCGGCACTCCAGGACTTCTTATAGATGTATCTGGGTAGATCTTCACAAACAGATTTTCAGTGCTGTTCCGGGATATTTTTTCTAATGACTTCCTACAAATCAGCAATTTCAAAACCTGTTTACAAAAAGAAGAGACGAGTGCATACATACCTTGTTGCATTTTGTTCCAAAAACAATCTGCTTATCACTTAGCCAACTGGAGCAAAACACTTTATTCACATCCTTCAGGGAGAACGAGTGTTCGCGGAACATCCCTTGCGTCAAGATATGACGGGTGCCATATTCTCTGTCGACGGAAATCGATCCGAAACGACCAACTCCGTTCTCACGCAACCGCATGTAGTCGACAAAGTTGCGCGAAGTGTTTGTCGTGTCAACGGAAGCACTTTCCTCCTCTTCGTCACTACTGTCGCCATAGTAGACAAAATCTTCCAACTTGTCCGTTCGTTTCGTCCGCTCGTTAAACGCATCGTTTTCAGGAGAAGTCCGAGAATCGCCAGAGAGAAGTCCAGTCCAATGTGGTCTGAAACTATAGGTACTTGTGCCATAGATTGGTCTCCTTCGAACGTGTGCCATTTCAGACGAATGTCACACCGAAAATCAGCCAAGGTTAGCTAAATATTGTCAACAGGTGATGCATGACAAAGAATTTCTTATCTGTGAAAAAAAACCAAAAAAACATGTGGGCCTACCTATATGGATTGAGGTGGGTTTGAGAAGAATAATCATTGTTAAAAAATTTTGGCCATTTACCCAGCCGTCACAAAATTTTTTGAGATCGCCACATCTGAAACATACAGGTGATAAGGATAGAAACATTGATACATTTGAGCAAAGTTTGATTCATAACAGATCTAGGGCCTTCTGTTGCATCCCTCAACTGAGGTCACCAGAAGATTTTATGTTTTTGGCCATGCCACACCATTAAAGTTGAACCCATTCAATTGCAGTGGGACAAACCAAAATGCAGACGCGGACCAATGGGAGATATGGTGGTTCGCGAAACAAGTGAATTACGTGGAATTGCAGGATAGGTTAGGTTAGGTTAAGTAAGGTTTGATTGGGTTAGGTTATGTTAGGTTGGGTTAGATTAGGGCAGTTTGGTTTGGAAGTTTGGGGGTTTAGATTCGCACTGCAGCCTCAGTTCGCATTTTCCGCGAATTCCACATTTTAGAAGGACCCCCCTAAAAGGGTGCCCATAAGATTTGTTACAGGCAACTTTAGCATTGATACAAGCGTTACGTCCTTTTAAATGAGTTAGGATGGGATTCTCTTGAGAGGCGAAGAGTCCTGCATAGTCTTTCTGCATTTAGCCAATGTATTCTGGAGCGCGGAGGCTGGGGGGATGGACCATGGATTCTTACCCCAAATAAGAACCCCACCAGAGCAAGCAAGCTTTTGACCTTCGTTCCTCCTGTTCTTTCTAAAAATATTGATAGATACCTACTCGTTTTTTCACAACAGCCTTTTCCTGTGGAATCGCCTCTGCCTTCCTGTGGATGTGCTCCATTATTCTAAGGACGACTTTAACAATGTTGTTCGGACAAAACTAGAAAATCTATCTGTGGTCTAAGAAGGTTTTCGGACACTCGGCTTGTTGGCAAATGTACATCTTTGCTGACCTGATTTTTTTTTTTTTGCAGTTGTGATGACAAGAACCACTCGGCAGGCTATTGGCGGTTCTTGGTGTCTTTCTAATTTTTCTTCCCCGCTTTCTCCTATTCTTTCATCAATTTACTGTTAGGGCAATTCATCCCATATTGACTTTTTTTTAACACTAATGCCTGTTGGCTTGGCATCAATTTGTGGTGTATTGCCTCATTCTGATACTGGAATTCCTGGCATCATTTTCGAAACTTGTGCAAGGTTCGTTGCCCACCATTTATTTATTTTAATGTGTTTGTTTTTGTCCTTTTGACCTGCCACCATTGTGGGCCTATTTATTTTGCTTGAGTCATTCACACCACATGCCATGCATCATTATTCTGAAAACTGGCGTTTTGTCCACTGCACTATCGGAATGTGATGCAATTTTTGGCCAAAATGGCTGTTGACTGCAAGACTGCATTGGTGTTGACATGCACCACAAATTTGTTTGCATCTCTCCGACGGCATTGGTCGTTTTTTAATTCTTGACACTGGACTTTGTCCCACGGCGGCGTCGGCGGGGGGACTCCGTCCCCAGTTTTAAAATAGGTAATAAATAAATAAATAAATCTCTTGAGTCACAGAAATAACAATGACTCACTTAATACAAGTAGGCAGGTACCTACCAAGTACCTACCCATTGTTGTTTGTGAGTCAGTACTGACCGGTATCATGGTTACGATTTGTCTTTTCTTTCCTTTTCCAATATTCATGGCATGTGAATTTTGCCTGGGGAAATGAACCATACATATTCCAACATCATTTCCTATTACATCTCATCGATTGCCTACTGGCTGTTGCCGTCACCTGTGGTCAATTTTGAGACTGAATTTCCTGTTGCTCAACCACTCCGTTCGGGTTCGTTTTCATCAATTCTTGCTTGGTTTGGTGGCTACCTATTCTTTTATTCTCATTCCCCATTGTTGTTTTTGTCTGCGACGAGGTCATTTTGTTGTCCAATCATTTTTGGTTTTCCTGTGACGGGGTCGTTTTTCTGGCCAAACATTCGACTTGCGCTTTGCCTTTTCACCTTCACTGCCATGGATTTGGCGTTTTGTGAGTACGAACTGGGGGGCAGTAAAAAAAAAAAAAAAAAAAAAGTGCCGGCCGTTAAAACAAATATGAACGGGACAACAAAAATACAGTCAAATGATAATAAAAATGTGGTCATACCTTGTCAAATGTCAGTTGCTCCATGGTAAAATAGGTGACACGTGATAGGACCAGTGACAAGTACTCCAGATGAATTATTGTTGCAAGACAAACAAAATATAAAAAGTCCCTTGAATTAATTTTATGAGGAGAAAGAAGGGGGGAAGCCAATTAGAAAACTGAAGGAACGCCTAGTTCGTATTGCCTGGATAAATTGGTTCTCAGACATGTCCAGAACCTCTGGAAGAAGATGCAGCCTATTCCACACAAAGATGTATCGTGTAAAAATTTAAAAAACATGTCTGTCCACATTTTTAAAAGTTTGAGGAGGGACAAAAGACAAAAACCCCTCTCTGGTGGGGAGTGTGTTAAGACTGAAGTCCCACGGTCCATCACCCCCCAACCCCCCCATTTGGTTATGCATTGCCTAAAAGCAGAGAGACCATGCACAACTCGACGTCGCTCAAGTGTTTCCCAACCAAGATCATTTAAGAGGGAAGTAACACTCACATCAAAGGAGATAAATTACCCGAGACAAATCTTGCGGTTGCGGCTCTCCTCTGCACAGCCTCAAGTGCATCAATATGACACCTCTGAAATGGAGCCCAGGAAGTAGTGGAATATTCCAATATGGACCTGACAGTTGAGATGTCAGGATGGATTTTACACGTTTTGATGCACATCCATAATTTCTCATGAAAACTTCAATTGGTTCGAAACCCTTTCACCAAATTATGGATATGAGGTGCCCAACTCAGCTGACAGTTAAACAACAGTCCCAAATATTTAATAACTTGAGGCCTGTTAAGAGCAGTATGCCCAACTTTATATTCATGAACGACGGGTGATGCGGAAGTGGAAAATGACATGACTGAGGTCTTTGAGGCGTTTATATCCATGCAGTTTTCAGTGCACCAGACAGCAATGGAGCCCAGGAAGTTCAGCAGAGCCCTGGCAAAGCCTGGCAGAGCCCTGGCAAAGTTCACCCACGAGGTTGCATCCTCTTTTGACAAGGGTGCCGATGTAGATGCACTGTTTCTGGACTTTAAAACGGCCTTCGACGTTGTTCCACACAACGCTCTGATGTTCAAATTGCAGCGTTTAGGCTTACCTATCCCTATTATCTCTTGGATTGGCAGCTTCCTCAGCAACCGGACACAGTCTGTTTCTGTTTCTGGAACTAAATCTCCATCTTTTCCTGTAACTTCAGGTGTTCCTCAAGGTAGTGTGTTGGGCCCTCTTCTATTCCTCATCTTCATCAATGATCTTCCTGACGTCATAACTTCTTCAAGAATAATGCTATTTGCTGATGACTGCGTCCTCTACAAGATTATTCACTCTGTTTCTGATGTCGACTTGTTGCAAGATGATCTTGCTTCCCTTGACTCGTGGAGCCTTCATTGGGGCCTTGGCCTGAACGGATCAAAATGTGCCCATGCCAAGTTCTCAACTAAATTGCATCCTCTTCAGTCTTCTTATGCTCTTCCTTCGTCAGGTACAACATTATCAACCTCATTGTCCTGCAAATATCTTGGTGTGACACTTTCATCTGATCTGTCCTGGAAACTACACATTACCAACATTGCACGCAATGCCAATTTTGCTCTTCTCAAAATTCGGCGTCTTTTCAAATCCTGCTCACCTTCAACCAAGGAAACACTTTATATTTCACTTGTCCGTCCACTTCTCGAATATGCCTGCATAATCTGGGATCCGTACCAAATCTCCCTCGTTGATGAGCTTGAAAAAATTCAGCGTAGGGCTGCTCGTTTCGTCAAGAATGATTTTTCTCGCCATTCAAGCGTGACTTCGATGCTTTCCTCTCTGAACTGGCCTTCACTCTCGATAGGCGTTCTCAGTTTAGGTTGTCAGCTCTAAGTAAGATTTTTACTCATAATGGTGGCTGGTCATGTCTATCTGAAACCCTTGCTCTTCCCGATTACTTTGGTCGCCATGACCATACTTCCAAGATCCGCGTTTATCAACCTTCTAAGAACATTTTTAAGTATTCTTTCATTCCCAGAACCATTGTAGACTGGAATCGTCTATCCCAGAATTCGGTGGATTCCTTTCTGACTCAACCCTTTTCCTGAAGTTCCTCATCTGTTATTTTCTCTGGCATTCGTAGTGAAAACTACTCTTTCTCCTGGGGCCCAAAAGACCCGGGATTAGATTCGATCCGGTGCATTACGAGGGGTTGATAAAGATGAGGTCAGGGAACGGGTCAGTGACTCATGCCCAGACCTAAGCCGGGAACCTGCCCGGAGTCGGCGGCCCATGTTGGTGGCCCCCCTCTGCGTGGTCAGTGCAAACCTTTTTCATGCAGCTGGGAAGAGGGAGTGTGCGTACTGCTGGCGAACGCCGCTGGTGCTTCCGTGACTCCCTGCGCTAGTTAACCGGCAGTTGTCGGACAGCGCTATCGCGCGCGACTGACGCAAGGCGAACCCATTCCCCCGATGTAGTGCTCCGGAAAGACTACCTAGGAACCTATGTGGGTCAAACTGTGTTATCTTCTACTTCTTTTTCTTCTATCTAATCTCATGTTGTTGGCTTTGTTTCTTCATTTCGTCATTTCCCTACCTTCTTCCTTTTCTCTCACCTACCTATGTCTAACTTTATTTGCTTTTTTGCATATTTTCATTTGAGATTGCGAATGGGTATGTTGTGGTGTGCGTGTGTGCTGGTTAATGCTGCAGGCTTGATGCTGATGGTAGGGGAGGTCTTGTTTGGGTCGCGTGTGTATGACGTTCCTGTTGAATGTATTGCTGGCCCCTCCAATTCCGAATGCTATATGACCCTCCAGCCTCCGTCCTTTACACCTTCCGATCTTCGAATATTGACCGAGTCCTGTATCCTATCCCTCCCTCCCCTCCAGGTATAGACATTTCTGTCATTGTGAGAACTTGCTGTTCTCCATTGACGATTGCCTCGTGGCATTATAACCTGCTGAAAGCAGCGTCTGATACCTATACCTATACCTATAATGAAATCAACATCCCGCTGTAAGAGTGCAGGGTCATCATCAGAGGACAACCTCCGGTACACAACGATGTCATCCGCAAAGAGTCTGACTCTGGATGTGACTGAGCAATTGAGCATGTCAAATCATTGATGTAAATGAGAAATAGCAGAGGACCACACACAGAGCCCTGAGGAATACCACTGGTAACAGAAAAAGGGCTCGACAAATTATCATTGACAAGCACCTGGAAATGCATGTCAGTGATAAAGT
The DNA here is from genome assembly GCA_030068105.1 of Sinentomon sp. SZTP_YWyxl. NCBI lineage: Eukaryota > Metazoa > Arthropoda > Protura > Sinentomata > Sinentomidae > Sinentomon > Sinentomon sp. SZTP_YWyxl. The sequence continues at coordinate 12,088 of JASGXE010010077.1, forward strand.
TGGAAATCCACAAAAAAAGATTTTCAGGGATGTTCAAACATGCAAGTTTCTTACAAAGAATGGGAATAGATACCCTGTCAAAAGCTTTAACAAGGTCTATAAAAATTGCATCGACTTGCATGGACATTCCCAGAGCAACGGAAATTTCATGAACGAAACCCGTGAGCTGGGTTTCGCAGGAATGTTTTGACCGAAACCCATGCTGACCATGGAAAAAGTAATTTCGACCCTCGAAAAGACGATACAGGTAACCTGCAACTATTTTCTCCATTACCTTTGCCGAAGAACTTATTAAACTAATTGGTCTAAAACTGTGAACTGAAAGAGTTAAGCCACCTTTTGGAGGAGGCTTAACAATGCTATGTTTCCAATCAGAAGGGATGTTATTGGATGAAAGTGACACGGAAAATAAGACCAGCAAATATTTCATGAAGATGGCAATGTGGTTCTTCAACAGTACCAGAGGGATGGAATCAATAATGTCGAAAGTAGAGCCCTTGCATGATTTTAAAGCACCAAGCAATGACTCTTCAGAAATTACATCAGCATCCCTCAAAAACCTTTCAGGAGTTTGATGGCACACTGAGATCACAAGAGGATTGGCAGCAACATTCATGTGCTCACAAACCTTTTCAGCAAAACTAGCGGAGATGTTTAAGCCCTCACAATCAGGGACCAGCACAGCAGATGCAGTCTTGGCATGATGAAACCTCCAAAACTGCTTGGTTGTAATCACATCATTCACAGCCAAGCCTCTTACGAATTTTCTTTCAGCAGAAGTGAGATCACGCTGGTAGTTCTTCAAAGCAGAGGCATATTGAGTCATCCCTGCAACGTCAACGTCAAGCGTCAAGCAGCCGTCAAGCGTTTTAGTCGGTTTGTCAAGTGTCAAGCGTCAAGCAAATTTTGTCAGGCGTTTTAGTCGCACCCGGTGCAAATCTCTTCTTGATTCTCATCTGGGGCGTGGATGACATTCTGCCTTCCTGGCGACTTGCAACTAAACATTTTGGCGTCCATTCTCAACTTCTAGGGCCCTATAGAGGGGTTCCGGGAAACGATGGGCAGGGGTGTAAAAAAAGGGGGAACATGGGATCAATGTTCCCAGGACGGCAAAGGCTGAATTTTGACGGCAAGGCCAACTTTGGACGACTTGCACAAAAATTCGGCGACATTCAGACATGTTTTTGACGAGAATATTGAGCCCAGCAACGGCCCCACCCACTGCATCTGCATATTCACGTATGATAAACATTACGTGATAAGCACACCCACAAGCGATGCCAATTGCTGAGCCTGCATATTGTGAGGTGGAGCCGAAATCAATTTTTTTCAACAAACGCAAAAAAGCGAGAATGCGAAATTCATTTTTTTTTGCGAATTCACATTCGCATCACCACACCACATGCTGCATTGCTGGCTGAGCTCTGCAGAGATCGTGAAATACTGAAAAGATATCGGTGCAGATTCTCATTTTCTCCAGCACATCTATCAATTCAGGTTAATAATAATAATAATAAACTGCGGGGTCAGCAGCCAGCAGCAAAAAGTGGCGCGACCCCTCTCATCGCCGACGCGATGAGGCCACGAAGGAGGCCAGAAAACAAAAGACCCAACAGTGAGTGAGTCGGAGCGCATGAAAAAGAAAATCCAACAACACAGCATCAGGTTTACGACTGAAGGAGGCTGAGAGATGCCGGCAGAGAGTTCGAGCTCCCCTGTTTGTCGGAAAAATTCACGGCAAGGGCAACACATCATCGGGAATTCCAGAGCCCATGCTTTCGCGGAGCACGAATGCGAGAAAATAAAACAGAAAAAAACCCCACCCAAAACAAATTGTAGTTCATCCTGTGCCACTTGATGATTTCTGCCTCCAGTGCTGGTCCAATGGTCCACCACGGAGGGAATGCACAAAGAGACATGAAGCTGAGAAACATGATTTCGACTTTCTGCAGCTCAAAATTTTGTTTTTGACTTTCTGCAACTCAGAGTTTTTCCTTTCAAAGCTTGTTTTCAACTCGACACTGAAACACAAACTGTGGCGAGGAACAAACATTTACCAAAGGTCGCCTGTCTTCCAAAAATGGTGGGGACATTGTCTTCCGTCATCCGGTCTTCCGAGATTGAGAACGCATGTTTAAATCCATGTCACACCATCCATATTGGTCCCATACGGGATCTGTACGGGCCCCCGTTACAAAGCTGCGACCAACTCTCCTTCACATGGTCAATATATGATGGCTTCTCCAACCAAGATTGCTTCAACAAAGTTGTCGTGCCATATCAAACCCTGTGCATCAGAAATACTGCACTGCAGCAAAAATGTCGTTACAGGGTCGACGTCATGGACAAAATGCCCACCTCTCGAATTTCGGACAGCAGAGAGTGGCTGTCAACTTAACATGTGTAGGTATAGCGGTTCCATTTCATGGAACAAAACTGTTTCAAATCATTTTCACAACATCAAAGAAATCAATAATTTGCGTGTGCCATCAAAATCAAAATTGAAGTGTTCACCTCCGTTTTGCCAATTTGCGTTTTCTTCTTCCCGACAGGATTGTCGCATTTTGAAAACCCTGCCTGTGGTTGTGGCGTGTTTTCGGAGTTGTTCGTCTGGTTAATCATCACTGCGATCAAACACAGCTGCGCTTTCCTCGATTGTCTGCTGCTGGTTGTCTGCTGCCGCATGACCTTGACCCGTTCCACGGCGTTTTTTGCTGTTTGGTTCTACACAACACACATGAAAACTTTTACCTTCTTTATCTCACTGCTGCGCTCGTTCTCTTTGCGTGCTGCTGCAGGCAGGCTTTCATTGTTGTGAAGCAAGTTTTTCAACGCAAGCAAGACGCAGTTCACTGTATTTTGATTTGAAAAAGTGCGTCTGCCTTTATCTGGTTTTGCAATCATTTGTGATCGGGTGACGCTTGACCAAATCGCGGTTGCCATGGAAACTTCCGATCAGCTGTTTTTACCTGCATCGGGTTTGTTCAATGTCGTGTTGGTCCTGCTGGATTTTGAACGGTTCATTTTCTGTTTTGTGCTTGCACGCGTCTTCCACTTGTCCGTGTTTGCTTTGCGGGCCTTGCCACCTTGCGTTTTCACTGCTGGTCTCGGAAATTTGGCTGGTCATTT
>JASGXE010010078.1:0-16308 GCA_030068105.1 Sinentomon sp. SZTP_YWyxl
AAGTGATCAAGCGATTTTTGTCCAAAGATATGCAATTTTCAAACCGCAAATGTTCCGACGAAAAGGTGCGCTTTTTGAGGAAGCGCGATTTTTTGTTGCACGAGTCCTTCTTCTCTGTTGAGAGGGCTTCACGCTTCACTCCGTGCACTTCACTTTCATCTAAAAATTTGCACTGGTTCGATTCAGCACGATCAAAGACAAGAGCAGAGAGATGAATGTGCGGATTGGAACCGCCGCATTGACGGAGGAACGTCGCGCTTACGGCGCGCCGACTTTCTCGGGCTCTGAGGCTGCACCCGGGAGGGTGGATCTAAGGAGCAGCAGCCCATGGTATGGGATCCAGGGGTCGGCGACCCCCAGAAGTAGAGTACATTTTTAAATGGATAATTTTGGGCACAAAATGATCCATTTTCCATGTAAATTGTGCAAAAATTTTTCCGGTAATGGGGTTGGTCGCCCCGCCGCATCCCCCAATATCTGTCCTTGAATTGCATTGTCAAACCGCACGCTTCCAGGAAGAAAACTGTTTTCTTCACATTCAATTAACATGGCTCATGCTAAATATTTGGCAAATATTTTCGAAATAAACGTTTAACTGATATTTGTCATGAATATTTAAGAAATGTTTATGCCTGATTTAAATGGGGTTTCCGGTTTTCGAAAACGATCTAACCATTTTTCAATGAATTCTAAACAGGTCAGGTTTAGTTTAGAGATCGTTTATAAATATTTTGTAAATCTTTAAACTAAATTTAAACGTTTAATAAACACGATTGTGCGCACTGGGCTCTATCTCGTGGTTGTATTATTTTCTCAGGCACACTGTCTTCCATGAAAATAGAGTTCGAAATTGGCTGAAACAATGGGGGTGGTTGAAAAATTTTTTGAAAAACAGAAATCAATGTTTTTTTCCTTCTTATGGTTGTGGTTTGGGAGATTTTGTTTTTATTTCAGCTTTTGGAAGCAATTTCAAAAAAAGGAAAGCCATGTCAAGAGGATTTTTTTTTCACTGTACCACATGTGTTTCTTGAGATCAGCAAAAAATAATGCGCATGAAGAAAAAAGAAACAAAAGATGCGTCTCTTCATGCTGTCTTTGGTTGGTTGGTCTCTGTCTGCACAACCCCCCAACCATGGTCACTTGATCCCTCAACAGTGTTTTGTGTTTGGTGCCAGAGGGAGAAAATTGTCTTATTTTTTTTTCTTCTTTCAACAAGACGGTCAGAACGTGTGATTGAGTTGAGGAGTCCCATTCCCATTTGTTGGTGTGCGCTTCATTTTGGTTTGGTTGAATTTTTCGCAGGGGTCGCATGCTGATGCAGAGTCATCTGGGAATTTCTTTCCAAGGAATGCGCATGCGCAATAATTTAATTTTCTCACAAACCACAGGTGGGCCCGGCCCGACCTCCCTTGCGGCTGTTTCCTCTTCTCCTCACCATGAAAGGCGTGCACTTTTTGTCCAGCGCACGTTCATTCCAAAGCATGCAAGCATGGGTGTTGTGCATGGCCTCCAATTGGTTGGTGCAGCATGGCGCGGGTGTGCCCAAGTTGGAGCATGTAAAAGCTGATTGCCATGTCTGTCAATCGCAATTCACGCCCCATGGAAAGAGAATGGCCGTGTGGACCCCAGCTGGCCTGCAGAAAAAGTTCATCAACAATTTCGCTCGCCCACCGCCACCATTTCAATTGCTCTGTCCAGACACATCTGCCAGACGATTTTCTTTTCCTTACTTTTTTATTTTCACTTGCAAATTGTTGTTGCTTCATTTGGGACCCCCAGAAACCAATTTTTGCGACACGTAAGCCTGTTAAAAGGCCAAAGCAAAAAAACGAATAAAAACGAAATTTCACTTTTATTTCAACACAAAAAAAAACGAAATTTCAAATCTTCAAAACGAAATTGCTGAAAAATAAAAACGAAAAATCGTGGGCTCTATAACGAACGCGCATTCTATAGGCGCACACGAGAATGGAATGCGCTGTCATCTCCCCTAAACACACTAAGATGACCATCTTCGTGTTTTTTTTTTTTTTGTTTTATCTCGATTGTTTAAACCATTATTAGCAGGTATAATCCACGCCCTGCATAGACGGCAGAAACCACGCACGAAATGCGATCTGAATTTGAATAAATTATAAAACATTTTCAAAATATCAAATAAAACTGACCTGATCCAAGAACTCACCTTTCATTTGGATGACAACAGAAAAAATAATCTTGCTTGACTTTGCCAAATCATTTTACATGGTATCCGATGCTTTGCTGTTCGAAAAGTTGATATCTCAGTCTTAACGAGCAGGTGCTGGCATGGGTCCAATATTTCCTCACTGCCCGAAGCACAAGTTTTTATCATTGGAGAAAATGCCTCCGTGGTCCATGTGGTATCCCGAGGCGTATTTTCGAAACCTACCAAAATCGCAGGTTGCATTCACGTCATTGCAACAAAAACATCATTTTAACACCACTAACGAACAATTTTAAAGCTATTTCAACCTGACCAACTTGCTATTGGTTTCCGCCTTCCACCTGGTGTATCCCAGCGGCAAAAATGTTTAAAGTTCCCAGCAAGGAAAATCTAAAAAACAAAAAAATCGGTCCCTGCATGAAGCGATACCCATGCGTCGGATTAGGAGTCCAGTGCCTTGACCACTAGACCACCGATGCAGCTACCGAAATTCGCTTTCGAGTTTGCCTTTGATCAAATGTGCTTTCAGAACGCCTGCATAAAAATGACGACAGTGCAATCTGCGATTTCAGTATATGGGTTTAGAAAACAAGCAACCCGGAGTGCCCCAGTGAAGTGCAATTGAACATTCGTAAAGTCTCGAAAGATTCATTGCAATTTTAAAGTGTTTTCTGATAACTTCCTGCTCTCTCCCATTGACCCATATGAAGTACCTTGCAATTATAGATCGTGACAATATGTCTAACTGTACATCGAATGGTTGATGGAACTGAACCCTGGCAAATGCGAAGCCCTCTTGGGATTATATGACTTCAATCTTTATTCAGAAGCTACGCAATCCGTGGAGTTCCTTACCAAAATATGTGATCAAATGATTGTCCTTCTGTTTCAATTTTCACACCAAATTATTGGAAACAGACTTTAAACCGTGAAGGAAAGGTTCTCCGCATTGCACTCCATAATTCTTGCCTGTTAGTAACTAGACGCAAACAGATGCCGCAGAATACAATAACTAAATCCGAACATAATATTTTCCCATGTCTTTCAAGTAGATTGATGAACAACTCCGCTACACAACAAAATCTTGGGTTCAGTTATCGGTTTCATAGCTGTTGCATTGAACGGACATTATGGGACAACGGGAGCGGGATTATAGCCATCTGCCACAAAATGCCCCGCTGGCATGTACTTTTGACATGCGCCACTATAAAAACCCAAAAAAAATTTCAAAATTTATTCCGTTTCTTGGGGTCTGCAGCAGAAAAGGCGCCAGGGGTCCTGCCCTTTGGAAACCCACTGCGACTCCATCCTATTTCCCCATTACTGTGTGCTCAGACCTCCAGAAACCATGTCAGGGGCTCAGATTTTGGGAACCCTGCCCCAGACCTCACCCCTGACGGGGTCACCCCCACACGCCAGTCCACCGCTAGACCTCCTGCGAGACGGTCAAAATGCTACAAACCTCAAATGAGGCCCTGCACCGAAAGACGGTAAAGAAAATGCCAAATGGCTCGCAAAAATCCTACAGTCATTTTCATGAAAAAATTTACACCAGCAATGCGGAAGATTAAGTTGTTTTTTTATTAGGAACAGTGATCAAGAAATTTTGAAATTCGAAGGAATCACAGAATACCTGTAATGCTGATAACAGAGAAAAGTGACAGAAATGGCTACACAAGCACAGAAATTACTCTAAACGAATGAAAAGATTTACATCATGATTAATAGTCTCAAACGAAATACTAAAACAGACTATACAATCCGAAAACAAATACTAAATACAATACTAAAACATACACTAAAATATCACTACACGACAAGTAGACTAAACCATGGTTATAGGACGACATCACGTCTTCACATCTTCAAGAATTGTTGAAAATCTTCCGGTACAGTGTCAAGAGCAACTTTTAACATCGCACCATCACCTGCAGAGGAAAAGAGGAGAAATCAACAGATGACTGTTTTGGCATGTTTAAGAATGCTGGGCAACTTTTGTAACTTTTTGTGCAAATGCAATTTTTGTAACTTTACCAAATTGGACTAAAAATCATGACGCACGATACCGATAGTTGGCAGAGGACAATAATCCGACAATAAAGCCGCCCAAAACAAAACCAAAACCGCCGCTGAAACACTATTGCGACCAAGTCAAATAAAATTGAGAAGCAGACGACAAATCGTTACAAATTTTTGGACATTGCACGGCCTTTTTCTTCATTCACAGCTTCAGTGTTTTAGTGGGGTGGCACCCGGTAATAAAATCTGCGACCATATAAGAGAAGCAAGGATTAAATAGGACTAGTGAGCCCTTCGGGCCAACTGGCCCTATAAGTACAAAACGCGATAAGACAATGGGCCCTTCGTCCCAAAAACTGGGATTGCCCGGCGCAACACGAATGTGCCATCCACTGCACCACAACAGCCTGAAGCACAGGCGGGGAACATCCTTTGGTACGGGGTCGTCCGAGTGGCGTTCATCCGAAAATTCGGACTTGTTTTTCATGGCGAAATTTTTGCAAATGTTTTTTGCTATGTAAAAACCAAAATGCTTCTGGCTTTTTTGCTTTTTTGCCACATGGCAGGCCAACTGTGGAAAACTGATCGAAATTTATTTGTTTGTTTCTCACATAATTTTCGCGCGTTGATCATGTTGCTGGCTGATTTTTCGTGAAAGTTCGTGGAATGTGACAAAACATCAATGCTAAGTGTTTCGTCCAGATCTTTTGAGTTGTCTCTTTTCTCTCTGAACAAAAATTTACATTTCCATGGAATCGAACCGGGGACCTTCCCCTCATGACTTCGACTTTTCCGAAACGACGGCGACGGCACCATTGCGCTACTGAGTCCTTCTTGCTTTTCCGCACTTTGAAATGTCGGTTTTATTCTTCTGTCGCATTTTTCCAAATTCCCAAGTTGGCCCAATATAGCATGCTTGGTTTCCATCCAGCATTGCCGTCATACGCGGTCAGCAATCATGACTGCTTGGCATCATGCTTTCCAGAATCTTTATTCAGTGGAGATGTTACGTTCAATGGATATTGAAATTTTTGATCTACTGCGGGTCGTCTTTGAGCGCGAGATAATTGACCTTTCAATGTCGAGTCTCTCCATAAAATCTCAAAAGTCTGTATCGACAACTTAAAGAATAAAAGAATCCAAAGTGTTTGTGTAAAACAAAAACAAAAATTTTTTATCTCTCTGAGAAACATAACAAATGTTACAAATTAACTCAGATATGCGTAAGGATAACCAACAAGCGAGAGAAGATATAAGCCTCATGGCAAATTTGAAAATGATCAAAACATACCTGTATTCTTGTAAATATCTATAATCCAATTGTTCAATTTCTCCTTCTCCTTCTGCAAATCAGTTTTATACTCTGAAATATGCGACAAGTCATATGAGATAATTGAGTGATAATCTCAGTCTCTGAAAAACAATAATTTTTGGCTTTGTTATCATACACCAAGGATGACCGACGAAGTTTCACATTTAAAACCCTACAGAAGTCACCATAATGTGGAGCCACGAAAAATATGATACCCTGTCTACTTTTTATCACATGACGAATGCCGAAAGGTAGGTAGATGGTCCATTCATTTCACATGGAAAGGCCATGCATTTTGCATGGATTTTCGGGCCATGTCAACTTGCCCGTAAGGAATCATAAAAATTTTAACTATAGTCTAGATCCCGAAGTGCTAGCAGTCTTTTGCTTTTTTTTCAGAAAATTTTAAAATGTACCTTTTCATCACAGCAGTTGATGATAATCATTTCCCAAATTTTGACTTTGTTCCACAATGCCCGAAATTTTCCCACAACGAATTGCCTTTATTTATGATTCTTTTGCGGGACGAATCACAATCCGGACGCAGACCTATGGGAGATATGGCGTTTCGCGGAAAAAGCAAATTACTCGGATCCCCAGGTTAGGAATGCTGTTTGGTTGAGTTCGGTATGTATGATTGGGTTAGGTTTAGTTATAGATTGGGTTGAATTTGATTGGGTTTGGTTGGGTTGGACGTTTGAAGTCTTATAAGGGCTGATCAATAATTACTGAGAATCGCATATTTTGGATGAATCAATTTCTAATCTCCGCACGTGTATTTAATGTGTGGTCTTTTGGAAGAATGCTTGAAAAATTGAGCTTGATAACTTTGCTGATATTGGCAAAATTGACCACTTTGTGTAGACGTCTTTCAACCTTCTTTCGTGTGCATAATTTTGAAGACAAATGTTGGCAACAGGTGGCCTTTGAAGGGCTTTGGTGCTAAAAAACAGCCCTCTTCAAAAATTCACATGATCCATTTATTTGATTTGACTCGACACAAGGCCTCTTCTCTCCGAAATATTCAGGCATTCCACATGCTTATCTTTTCCGTTAGAATTCATCGACTTTGTTGTTTTTTTTTTCATGCCTGCATCCTCAAGTTTACCCATATGCACTTTGCAAAACCAACGTGTAGTCCATCATGAGATTGACGATTCCGGTGAAACTAACACAGTATCAAAACCCAAATTTTTCATGAGATCTTTCGAAAGACCAATTTAGAAATGCACGAGGAGTGAAATGAAATAAATTTGTAAGAAATATTCGATTCTCAGTAATTATTGATTAGCCCACGTAGATTCGTATTGCTGCCTCAATCTGCAAATTACGCAATTTTCGCGTTTTGGAAGGCCCCTCTGTTGCCTGAATGAAATCCATCCAAACTCTTCGCACATGGGTGAAACTGTAAGGGTCAGATGACATATAGATAGTCATATGGGGCACGTTCAATTACAGCAGGCCTTGATTTAGACTCACGCATTGAAAGAATTTCATGAGTTTAGTGCTCATATTGCAAATTATTCGAATCTGCAGAAGCAAGAAAATACCTCGCGTTCAGAAAGTTGCTGTGGCGGTTAGTGAAAATTGGGGTGTGGTGCTCTAAGGTGGCAAGATCCATTGGGGGATAGATTGCATCCTAGTTTCGAGGTAAAATCATTGACAATAGTTTAACAATGTTTTAAATGCCAAGTTTACCTCACAATGCGAAGGCAAGCGTTACCTGCGAATGCATTCGTCGCTGTGAGAGTGTCGACAGTCAGGTTAAATACCGTTATGAATGTCAATAATTTCTCTAAAATGCGAGAGGTAGAGGACTTACTGCGGAAATCTATCAAGTTCGCAACGGTGATATAGGATCGTACCAATTGCTTTTCCTGAAGTTCGGACAGCCCTGTATTACCCATTTCGATAAACAAAAAAATATTTGTCAAGATCATGTGTGAGAGGTGTCAGTTAATAGGTAATAAAAATTGCAGATATGACACACATGTACGGTGTTACAAGTGGGGCTAATCAGTGCCTCCTATAGATAAAGCCGACGCACGAAACCATATGACGTCATTCATTTTTGAAATAGAAGATGGAAGAAAAGAGGAAAAGACAATTGGAGTGAACGGCGGATCTCGGTGACCAGCCCAAAGAAAGTTGATTTTCTCTTGAACCAGATGACGGATTTTGATGGGACTTGTCACATCATAAAGCTGAACAGTGTGCGATTTTGGGCGTGTATAACAATTTCGAACTTTCGCTGCTAAAATTTGAAAAAAATTGAGATACCAAAAGTGTCCAGGTTGAGATGTGATAAAATTCCGGGTTCCCGCCTCACATTTTCAAAGATTGCGCGATTTTTTCCGCTGCAACATGGTTTCGATCAGCGGAAGAGTTGTAGAGGAAGCTTTAAGCATTCCAAAAACACCAAAATCATTGAATTTGGACCCCATTTGACTATTATTTGACCAGTTTCAGTGGACAAGGCAGCGTTGTTTTGTTCTTGAGCGGGGAAGAGGCCGACACTCCCACGGATTTCCGGGGAGGCGCTGCTTCTTCCCCGCTCAAGAACAAAACAACGCTGCCATGTCCACTGAAACTGTTCGTAAAATAGTGAAATGATGTTCAAATTCAATGATTTTGGTATTTTTTGAAAGCTGAAAGCTTCCTCTACAACTCTTCCGCAGGTTGAAACCATGTTACAACGGAAAAAATCGCGCAATCTTTGAAAATGTGAGGCAGGAACCCGGAATTTTGTTACATCTCAACTTGAGACACTTTTTTATCTGAAAGTTTTGAAAATTTTGCCAGTGAAAAGTTCGGGACTGTTATACATACCAAAAATCGCACATTTTTCAGCTTTCCAGCACAAAAAATTCGATCAAAATCCGTGAATCGGTTCTAAAGAAATTTCATTTTCCATGGCCGGCGCACCGCGACCCGCCGTTCACCGGCATCGTCATTTCCTCTTCCCGTCCGTCTTCTATAAAAAATTGATGACGTTTCCGTGCGTCGGCTTTATCTACATATAGGAGGCACTGGGCTAATCCGGCAATGCCGGGCAAGCGAATCTAACAACGTTCCGCATGTTTTCGATACATTCGACATGTCCGTGACATTTGAGCTCGCTCTCCGCAAATAAATTTTGTTTTGAGTTTTGAAATCACCACCGCCATGTATAACTACAGTTAGGCATTCCCATGGTATTTTTCAAACTGGTGGGGGGCGGACAAAAATCGGGAGAGAGCAAGCAAAATTGTTGCCTTTTGCTCGCCTCAGCGGACAACATTCTTTTGCGGGCTCACATGAAGACGTCTTGGTTCAATTGGTTTCTCAATTCGAAAGTTTTCATCCGATTTCAATGTGTTCGGGGATTTCAGAGGGGGGACAAATTCGGGCTTCTTTACTGGAAAGAAGAAATCAAACCGTCTGCAAATTTTTGCACAGTCGCGCTGTGAAGCCGATTGAAATTGTGAAATGAGGGGAGTTTTGACCGTGGGTTTGGCGACTCTTTGGCCCATAGCCCGACTCTCGAACCAGCCAAGTGGGTGCCGTCTCGGACTTTATTGTTGAGCATAAAATGAGTTTTAAGAACATACCAAACACTTTGGCATTCGGTGTCGGGGTTCCCAGAACCACTAAAAAACGGCCGACACTTTCACGTATAAAAAGGTCAATTTGTTTTCACAATGCGATTGCGCGTCTGCTTGCCCGCCGTTTGAAATTTTCTTCAGAGAAAATATAAAGCATGTTACCTCCTCTTTCCAATAACCTCAACATTATTCAAATCGGATGATAACTTTCCACGCTACAGCGAGAAATCCGCGACGGATGATAACTTTCCAAGCTACAGCGAGAAATCCGCGAGTGAGTGGATTACAAAAATGTCGCTTTGGATTCGATGAAAGGAAACAAAATGGCGGGTTTGGGCCCAAATTCACGGATCGATGTTTCCCATTTAAAATGCCAAACTGTTATATACAGGGCTGTGAAAATCACGTGATAGGGATTTCCATTGTCCGTTTAGGCACAATGGGCAATACTTTTTCTGTTCATTCCCTTTATCGTGGGGAAATTGTTGGCCCAATTATTTACTTTTTGAACAACCGATGTTTGTGACGTTTTCATAAATTGCTTGGTGATTCTTGATCCGCAAAGCATCCCGTTCCGTTCTGCTATAACATCTTCTAACCTCTATCTTTACCCCCTTCAGGTTTCGCAAAGGTAGGCAGACATGCAAAAGCTAGGTGGACATGTGGAGGAAGTTGTCCTCACGCTGAAGGGCATATTGTTCTCCTGAATTTTGTCGGAATTTTGGCCACCAAGACTGAATAAAAGGCTCAGTCCTAACTTTCACAATTTAAGGATCTGCCCTCGGACGAACCCAAAAAAGAACAAAAGCGGATGCTGCGGATGGGATTATTAAACTGAGTTTTTGGGAACCCACCAACCACGTGCGCCGCCTGCCGCCTCCACCCGTTCAACACGAAACATAAACTCTGCCAAAAACGTGCTTCTCTTCTAAACCACCCAAAAGCCACAACCTCAGGGTTGCGCTGCCGGAAAAGCGGCCGATTTTAAACCGGAGAAAATTTGTTAAAAACGCCCAAAGAGTTAGCTTGATGCATAGAATGCAAACAGTTGCTGCAAATCCATGTCAGAGATTCAGCCTGCCTTCAAAATATAGAGTTTACTCCAAAAAATCCTGTTTTTCCGATTCCTTCTTTTCGTGTATTTTTCTCGACACGGCAATGCAAAAACTGGCAGACTGTGTGCCAGAAACATGAATGTGTTGAATACTTGTTAATTTGACAAGAACAATAAAATTGCCGGTTTAAGAACCTATACTGAGAACACATTAGAGAGCTGATTCACAGATCTGCACAACATACAGATATCCGAAAGACCCACCAAAGCCATATTGTTGGTCTTTGCATTGTAGCAGCGGCAGAATGATCGGTATAATTTTGTAGCTCTAGTGAGTTCGTTAGATTTCTCGGTGGAATAGAATGCTCTGGTCAAGATCATAAAAAATCGACACCAATCACTCCAGTTAAAACCGTTAACAGTCATGCCAATGTCCAAACCAAACACGCGTAAACCTTTCCACATTGCCATATGGCGACCTCCTAATTCATCATGGATTGTCAATGAACTTTGTTGCCATAGGCCTTTTTGCGCGTGCTAACTTTTGTACCATGTCACGTTTCAGGAGACATTTTTTGGCAGCGATAAGAATGGGTTCCTCGGAAAATGGGTGGAGTTTGCACAAGTGTGCATGTTATCACACGTCCAAAGCCTCACCACCGTTCTCAACTCGTTTATTCGTTTACTGTTCCTCTGGCAGCTATCGAAAGGGGGTTGAAATAAAAAACACGATATATTTGATTTATTTTTTCTGCATTAACAATCGCATTGCTATTCTCCAACTTTTTTTTCAACTTCAATATTTTTTCTTTGAGTGGGTTCAAGAGAATGACAAGTTTGAAATACACTGGAAGAGGGGTGGAAGCTTTGGAAGCCTGCTAACTCGCTCACCTGACTGTGTTGATCAAGTCAAATCCACGTGCAAGATGGATGCAGTAATAGTTTTAATTTAAGCAGGCCACGCTTCCTTGAACACATTTCTGTGATTGTTGCAGTTGAGGAAAACTAAGCCAGTTTTCTGATTTTCGACCTCTGTGCGGACCTTCCGCAAAAAAGCAACCGTGCAAAATGTTAAGTGAGGCTGATGGCAGTGAAATTAAGTAATTTTGCTTTGTGATTTACGGCACCAATAAAACGATTAAGAGTTTGTCTTTGTCCATTCTTTGCACAATGGAGTAAGGCAAGGCCATTGTGACGGCGACAACGTTCCACCAAGCAATGCGGCGACAAACAGTGATCCTGCGGCAAAAAGTGAGGGCAATACTTTTTTTGAACAAACCAAAAGACCCTCAAAGCAGGTAAACACATGCATGGAGTGAGATTGCAAGAGGACGCGGACTCAAAAAGAGAAAGGAAAGATGTTCGCACTGGAAATGAAGCTTTGTCGTTCTTTGCTGGTCAACCGCTGCTGTTATGAGAACTTTGCTTCTTTTGTCCATGGATACGGTGCCCGTGTTGGACAGAGCCATCAGCTCAGAGGAGCAGGCGCTGCTTGGTGTTGTCGTCATGTGGTCGCATAGAGACGTTAATGGTATTCGCTGGTGTATGTACGATTGCGGGAAATGCTATCACAACTTCAAACTTGTGTGCAGTTGACTTTCAGGAGAATCTTCCTGCCTCGAAACGGGAGGCATCGCCTGCAGATACTTTGCAATTTTTTGAGGAATATCCGTGACCATGTTTGACCACGCTTAACTGATGTTTGACCATGAACATGTTTGTTTGGCCATTATAACCTGACGTGGGCTTTTTCTGCATCTTTCTCTGGCCTTCCTGCGACTTTCTTAAAAAAAGCCGAAACCTTTCACCTGCAAAGCCGGAATTCGATGTGTCTTTCTTGCACTGAAAGGCACAAAAAACGACATGGGCTTTTTCTGCACCCGTCTTGGGTCATCCTGCGACTTTCTTCAGAAAAAGCCGCAAACTTTCACCTGCAAAGCCGGAAGTCGATGTGTCTTTCCTGCACCGAAAGGCACAAAAACCAACATGGCTTTTTCTGCACCCGTCTTGGGTCATCCTGGGACTTTCTTCAGAAAAAGCTGCAACCTTTCACCTGCCAAGCCGGAAGGCGATATGTCTTTCTTGCACCGAAAGCTCAAAAAACGAATGGACTTTTTCTGCATCTTTCTTGGGTCATCCTGCGAATTTCTTCGGAAAAATGCCGCAACCTTTCACCTGCAAAGCCGGAATTCGATGTGTCTTTCTTGCACTGAAAGGCACAAAAAACGACATGGGCTTTTTCTGCACCCGTCTTGGGTCATCCTGCGACTTCCTTCAGAAAAAGCCGCAAACTTTCACCTGCAAAGCCGGAAGTCGATCTGTCTTTCCTGCACTGAAAGGCACAAAAACCAACATGGCTTTTTCTGCACCCGTCCTGGGTCATCCTGTGACTTTCTTCAGAAAAAGCTGCAACCTTTCACCTGCCAAGCCGGAAGGCGATATGTCTTTCTTGCACCGAAAGCTCAAAAAACGAATGGACTTTTTCTGCATCTTTCTTGGGTCATCCTGCGAATTTCTTCGGAAAAATGCCGCAACCTTTCACCTGCCAAGCCGGAAGCCGATATGTCCTTCTTGCACCGAAAGGCTAAAAAAAGGCATGGGCTTTTCTGCATCTTTCCTGGGTCATCCTGCGACTTTCTTCAGAAAAAGCCGCAACCTTTCACCTGCCAAGCCGGAAGCCGATATGTCCTTCTTGCACCGAAAGGCTCAAAAACGACATTGGCTTTTTCTGCATCTTTCCTGGGTCATCCTGCGAATTTCTTCAGAAAAAGCCGCAACCTTTCACCTGCCAAGCCGGAAGCCGATATGTCCTTCTTGCACCGAAAGGCTCAAAAAACGACATTGACTTTTTCTGCATTCCTGGGTCATCCTCCGAATTTCTTCGACAAAAGCTGCAACCTTAAAAATATATGGGGTTCGATATGGACCAATGCTAATTAGATGGAGTTAAAAAACTACAGTGTGACGCAATTAGTTTGAGCGCTGTTTGTGACGCAATGCGTGTTTCTGTGGGGTCATGGACGTCCACGAGCAGTCCCCCTGCCCCCGCGCTAGAGTTTAGGGTATCCGGGGAGCGCGCCCGGCTGCTTGAACCCCCCGCCCTCGTGCACCACCCACGCGTAACTAACGCACTGGGTCCGATGGCAATGTTTGAAGAAATAGGTATGACCGATCCCTGTACAAAACAAGTGCGAACGGG
Organism: Sinentomon sp. SZTP_YWyxl; assembly: GCA_030068105.1. Lineage (NCBI taxonomy): Eukaryota > Metazoa > Arthropoda > Protura > Sinentomata > Sinentomidae > Sinentomon > Sinentomon sp. SZTP_YWyxl. Next base: position 13,354 of record JASGXE010010078.1, read on the forward strand.
CATTTCGGGATTTTGCAAAGCGCATGGAGCCGTGAGGCGGCGCCGGACAAAGGGATTAGCGCTTCAGTTCAGGGTGCTTCAAAATTTTTGCGTTTGGATTTCGAACAAAATACTTGTTCGTCACCTTTACATCTCGACTCATTGCCAAAATGTAAAGGTGCAGCCCATTTCCACACCACGTATTGACGTAGGGCTGGTGGCGCACTTTTTTTTATCGTGGTATCCCCAATAGGTATAGTCCACGTCCCGACGTACAATAAAGCTTGTACGCCGGAAAAATATTTTGCGTTGTTCAGCATCTGCTCCCCTTGCAGCCCCGTCGTCACCATGGTCTCGAGATCTTACCCTGGGGAAACTAAAACATATCGAGCTATGCTCTCACTGCGAAATATTTCACATGGATGGCAATTAAAATTGATGGGCAAGACCAGCGACCTGAGGGCACAACGCTCGACGACTTGATTTTTTTTTGTATTTTTATTTTTTTATTTTTTATTTGATTTTTATTTTTTTTGCCCAAAAAGAAAAGAAAAAGAAAATGCCACAATTTTATCCACACCCCCCGACATCTACAAAAACTCACAAACTCAAAAACCACGACAATGAAACACATGTTTGGAACGACGATCATTACAGTTCGAGCGTTGCTCTCCAGAGCAGGATCCCAGCATCAGTTGGATCTGAAGCTCTATACCATCGAAAAGACCAAAAGGTCTGTTCGCAACAGTCAAGACAATGCATTGCAACTCTCTGTGTGAGGTGTTCTAGGATAGCCGTGGATGTGAATAAAGAAAACGAAAGTTTCCAAGACCCGTCCGACCCACATCGGTACGAGTCCGGAATGCGTATCCGCATGTTGTTCATCATTTTTGTGGAATACATATTCAAAATTCCAGCGATCAGAGATCGCTCTATGGTAATTGCTCGGCGTGCACGCAGGTATAATGTGACCGTGAATACACCCATAAGGTGCGGCGCAGTATAGCCACGGTTCATGGTCCACACTGTCCGAGCTCCACGGTCACCACTCCCCTATGTGAATACGCCAATTACGTGGCGCTCTGCACGTCACACATGACTGGGTTCTTCAGGGGAATTACTGCGTGCACGCTTTGAAGCGCAATTAAATTTCGCTTCATTTCAAATCATTTAAGCCTTCAAGGCATATGACTCATTGGTCATCCCATGTATCCACATACATGCGGAATACGCCTCGGATACAATCAAATAAAAACATCCAACGGCTTGGGGAAAAGGAGAAAGTTGCAAGCAAGTCTTTTACTCGCAAAGCATCTTTGAAATGAGCTCGGCATCGGCCGAGCAAGTTGCGAGTAGACTGTATGCGTTAAAAACACAATAGTGTTTTTCCAAGTTCATCTGATCAAAAAATATTCTCAAGATATCCTTCATGTACCCCCACTCGTTTATGAATACGAGCACTCTGCTCGCCGTTCCAAACGTGCGGTGCAACCCGCACTTGTAACTTTTCAGCTTGGCGCAAAATGTCATTACAGCGTGTGCCATGTTGTCAAAAGATTGCTTCTCTGCAATCAACAATTTGACATGGTCGTCTATGTACTTTATGTATCTTCCAAGTACATTGACCATTTCGGACTCCAGAAAGAAAATCCCCTTGTCTGTGTAAAATCCATTCTTGCTCTCCCAAATGTACATCCCAGGTCCTCTCTCGTAATTAAATGAAAATTCAAAAACAAAGTCGCGGCGCCCATCGGTCTTTCAACAGAACCTTCAAATTTCTCACCAATCAACTTTACTGCCTCTGGCAAAAATTCCCTGATCACTTTGTATCCCTCGTGATCCAAAATGAAAATCGATGTTTCCGCAAACTTGCGGTTGCATGTCTCGTAAGGGTCTTCATCACCCTGCTCTGCAACAAACATAATGTGGGGCTGGAAGTCAAGTTCGGTCTTTGAACCGTTTTTTGCCGTGACTGCAACAGTCACACCAGACCCCAAATCCCAAAACTTTCTCACAGGCAAGTTCCTGCGAAATGCCTTCCTCTTGGGTCCCACATTCACCTCTTGCTTTGCACTCGTGCTTGGCTGTGGCTCGATAATCTTAATAATTTGTACCTCATCCGAGCTGTCGCTATCGGAATGGGGATCCCCAGCCACGATTCTCAACTTGGGTGTTGGACCCATTCTCCCAAAATCAAACTTTAAATCAGGATGCTGAACAAGACAAAATATATTTCGTCAAATGGAAGCAAAAGCTTCAATAAACCTTTGGAAAAGGTTTCTCTGGAAATGCGGCCGATTATTAAACGGCTCGAAGCAAATGCTTCACAAGAATCTCTTAACAAAAAAACTAGAGGCCACAAACTAATCTACACTGAATATCTGAACGAATCACTGATCACAAAACCCGGAATCACTAATCGCAGACAGAGAGTGAGGAGCTCCACAAAACACGTCCGCACTGCACGAGAGCTGAATCACGACTGAGCAATTTTGCTCGCACACAGCGTCCACTTCACCTCGGTCTTACATTGAGCAAGAAGAGCCAAAGGAAACAAAAAATATGGGAGAATACAAATGTACAGGGCATTACAGAATATTTAACCGATATAAAAAAATTATTGTTCCATAGATACAGATACTGAAAAACCAGAAAGCATCCAGTTGAGGAACTTTTGGCATTTCGATGCAGCGCAATCGATTTTCAAATGAGGAACTTCTGTATGTACAAAACAATTGCACGATGGAAAAGCAATGTCCTCTACTTTAGGACACCCAACCGATTCCAAATCGGTGACTATGACACCAGGCAACATGGCCGCTAAAAATTTACACTTTTCTGTGCCCTTGGCAAACACGACGGGCTTCTCGTTGGTCATTGCTGATGTAGCCTTGCGCAAAATGGCCGTCAAATTAAAATATGGAACATGGCCGTCGCGCCAGTCCATGCCATGCTTGTGCGCACTTAACCACCTAT
>JASGXE010010079.1:0-15642 GCA_030068105.1 Sinentomon sp. SZTP_YWyxl
CAAAATCAATCCGCCTCAGAGCAGAAATTGAAAGAGCGGAGGGAACGAAAGGAAAATATCAATACGATCAGGTAAGCTACCTAGGCACCAAAGCCAACACTCCAATAATCATTGACTGTTTTGGTAATTTATTCGTTTGTTTTTTGTTGGTTTATTTTCAACAATCCGTTTTAATTGCAAAATGCTGTGCCTGCGCTGGCCGCAGGTTGTTTGACTGACGGAGATAAACTATATCCTTCGCATTCCTCATTGCCGCCAACATCCAGTTCCACCTCAACGGCCGTGCCATGGTGTTGCTTATTTAACAGATGGAAGCATCCGTCTCAACAATGGGAAGGAAAAAATGGATAAAATGGAAAAAATGGAAATAAAAATTTTTTTCGCAACAATATGAACGGTCGCATTCGGCCACATTGTCACCCACACAGCTTCAATTCATTTGCCCATAGTGAATATGCATTTTCATATGCAAAACGGCCGTATTCCCCATTGCAACTCACCCTCAGGTGCCACCCAATAACCAATTCAATGCACAGATTTGTGTTGGGAAAATTTCATTTCTATGCACAACGCTTATTCGTGTTGCATTGTTGGAAAAAAGCATCCCTCTGTTGAATTGGTTATTGAGTGGCACCTGAGGGTGAGTTGCAATGGGGAATACGACCGAAAATTATCGCAATGAAAATGCATATTCACTATGGGCAAATGAATTGAAGCTGTGTGGGTGACAATGTGGCCGAATGTGACCGTTCATATTGTTGCGAAAATTTTGGAAAATCGTCGTTTCTGCATGCTTGACACAACATTCCTTGAGCATCCGAGAATGACAAATTGGGTGTCGCGAAAGCGGCAACAGTGAACCGACGTTCTGAGCATTTCAAAAATAATGCCACATTTTTTGGCACAATGCCAAACAATTCGGCCTTTTGAAAATCTCCGTTCAGTCCTGCCTGCTGTTTTTTTTTATCTTTTGCCTGGTGTCACAGGAAATACAAAAAGCATTCTTTTTTTTTCGTTCCGTCAGGAAAAGTTGAACCTGGAGATCGGTCGTATACAAGCTGAACTGGAAAAGGTGAAAGAGAGAGCAGAAGAGAGTCATCAGGAACATTTAAGAGCTCGTCAGAGCAACGAACGATTGCAGGAAGAACTTGAAAGAGCACACCTTGATCTGGAAAGGGCCAACTCACAGGTTCGTCGAAAACATATATCCTGCATAGATAAAAAAAAATGGGAGCGTGAAAGAGCTTATTAAGCTCGTAGGTATGGTAGAAAGGTGACATCAGTTCGCAAAGGTTGCGCCGATCTGTTGCAGTTTTCTACCTTTTTTCTACCTTCCCCTTTTTCTGAAGCTTACAAATTCACACAGACAGAACCCTCTGCCTTCAAGGTACATCCACACTGGGCCTATCAGGCCCAGAAGACGTCACTGAAATTAGCTCACCCACATGTACATTTAGATGTATACGTACCTCCCGGGTAGCAGAGGAACGTGGCAGGAACGTTCCGCGGAATATGGCAAACACTTGTCTGTGCCAGGTGGCTGCCATTTGGATATGGTCGGTGTGGCACCACGATGCTGGCCACTATGGCAGGAATGTGGCTTTTTCAAGTGACAGTGATGTGTTTTTCCACCGTGGTGGGGACATGGCATGCTCCCGTGACAGGAACGTGATTGCCACGGTGGTTTGTCTCGTTCCACGGTGGAAAATAGCATTCTCGCCACGGGAGCATGACATGTCCCCACCACGGTGGAAAAACATATCGCTGTCACTGGAGAAAGCCACATTCCTGCCATAGTGGCCAGCATCGTGGTGCCACACCGACCATATCCAAATGGCAGCCACCTGGCACAGACAAGTGTTTGCCATATTCCGCGGAACGTTCCTGCCACGTTCCTCTGCTACCCGGGCTATATCAAATAGCTGCTGATTGTTTCGTTCAACAGTTATTCGCATTTGCTGAGGTTTGGCATATTCCGGTAAACATTGAAACAACTTTCTGTCGTTGCACTTGTTCTGCACGGAACATGGGTCCACAATCAGAGCGCAAATTGTGCATGAACAGTGCAGTGATTTTTGGACCTTGTTTTGAAGTGGATTTTTGGATCTTGTTTTGACCTTGTTTTGAAAACGCCGCAGTGGCTTGTAGGTACAATTGTAAGCCGCAGTGGCCTTGCTTAATACTTGTGCAAGTGCCAAGTACCTACCGTACTGGCGCAACGTTCCTACAATGTTTCGCTCATTCTTTCACATTTGTTTCATTGAATTCGCAACTTACGCATTTTTAAGTTCGCATTGGTATGAAAAATGTTTTCATGCAGTGGCCGAAAACTTTTAATAGGTAATTGCGCTACTCACTGGCTTTGGGAATAGGTATGATGTCACGGTATACCGTAACATCATGCCTATTAGCGTAAAATCAGCATCAAGTAAAACCGTTACATCGAAAAAACGGCATCTGGGAAGAGCGGTATGCACTTAAGATCAATGGCTCGGCTTCGACAAAGGACTGGCCGGGCTTCGGTGACAGGCGATCCCGCGCTCAGGTTGCGCATTTTCCTGGTTTTTACAGTATTCACTGGCATCTTTGGCCAGTTTTTGCGTGCCACCCCGCACGGGCAAATCAGGGTTAAGGTCACAGTTGCGACATGACTTCTTTTCCTGCGGGTTCCTTTGGCTCCGGCTTCGAATCATGTGCCCGACCCGCACTGGCTTCCCCTGGCTCCAGCAGACCAGTGACGGATTCAGCCGGAAACTCAGATCTCAACTGGCCTCGCCCACCTTTTAACTCAGATGTGAACTGTCCTCGCCTGCCTTTTCCTTTTAGCAAGCAAACGAGCATTTATACGAGCTGTTTATTGCGAGGATCACTGCTTTGGCAGTACAGGACGCCCAATGCGGCTATTCAGCAGGCGGCCCACATACACAGAAAAATATGACCTTCAGCGTCGCAAACTGCCAAAATCAAGGCAAATTTTATTAGCTTCCAGCAATTAGCAACACAAGAGTGCCTGATGACGCCTGCCAAGGGCCGAATCACATCGTGCTCATAAATATTTTCACCGTGTCCTGATTTTCACCGCATCCCTAGCATAAACAAGATTAAAACAAAATTGGACAGGAGGACAGGATGTCCGCAAAGAACAGCATGCTCTTGCAGGGCAAAACAGCGTTATTGTTTTGGCTGTTTTGAACTTTGAACCATCTGTTCCGTCACATTCACAAGTTTCGGATGCGTATACAAACCAGCTTGGTGTATAAAATCGCTTATTTTCGTGACGCTCTTCTGTGATGACACTTTTTCTTGGTGCCGCGGATCTTTCGTGTCTTGCCAAAATATGTCAACTCCCGGCGATTATCGGCGCAATTGACATTGTTTTTGTAGAATTTGATGAGGCTATTCCTAGGTGACGCTTTTCCGAGCTCCCTCCGGATCAGCGCCCATCCAGTCAAACAGGATAGCCCCCGACAACCCCCCCACAAAGGAAGTGACCAAAAGGGTTGTTCGTGCTAGTTTTATTTCGTTCGCACATCGCTGTTTCCTTTTTGTCTTTTTCGAATGCAGGTTGGGAAGTACAGTACAGCTCAGGAACGTGTGGACAGTGAACTGGAAAGGATGCACATAGAGGTGGAGAAGAGCAGGGATAAGCAGGAAAGAGCACAAGCCGAACTGAGACAGGTTGGTTGGAAAGTAAAGACCAAGATACACTGTTCACGCGCGTGACAGTGAATGACAAGGCACTTTTTCAAACACAAAAAAATAAAACATTTTTAACTCAGGAATGCAAATGTTTTCACTCACCGTGCGTTGCATTTAGCTATTGCAGGCAATTATCAGTCACAATAGCGAATACAGCATATCATGATGCCAATTTCAACTATTTGTGTCAGCTCCACAAAAATCCTACAAAGACATGTGTTGCAGATTTCCAATAGTCATATCTCGCATTAAGTTTATCAAACATAACGCCAAACCATGCCAGCATCAACACTTATTTTCGCCCAGAGTGAAATTTGGAGCAAATAGATAGATGACAACAAGCATCAAACGGAAGGCAAAGGTAGAGAAAAACACCCGTTTTGTTTTATTCTGTATAATCAGATAAAAACAAGCACAATCAACAGGTTCTCTATGTTCGAATATGTGCGATTCGGATTCATACGAGTACATGTGTCATGAATTCAATGTGTCATGAAATGACGACTGTTGTCGTCGAATTCGGATAACATGAAAGAGTTTATCAACAGGACCAAAGAGATTCATGCCAAGTCATGGAAAATTAATTGTTTTCCCTTAAGCTTACAATCCATGCCCAGAGAAACTAATCCCAAATTGATCAGGATAATAAATGCAAACCGATCTGAGCCTGAGCTCTCGCTTGAAAGCACCTGTGGGCTGTGTCTGTGTTGCACGAAAGGGTGGATTCCATCGTCTGACCCCGCAACTCTCCAGTCAAAAACGAAGTCTGGTTCTTCTGACACGAAATGCTTATTAAAATACGATGCTGTTTCAGCAAATTGTTTGGCAAATGTTAAGGAATCCCAGATCGCGGTTAAATAAAACAGTAGAAGGGTTGAAAGGCAGATTTGAAATAATTCGTGCGTGACATGTTAACTGCCCTCTTGTGAACAAAATAAAAAAAGAAATAAAAATTATCGCATGGCGCATTTTCATTCCACATTTCACAAGAACAGCTGAAAACAAGAAAAAGTCCCATTTGCCTGCGGATCTCGATCTCAATCTGAAGAAAGCGACACCTTCATTTCGTTTGCACAGTCCAACACAACTCTGATCTGCTGCTGTGCTCTGATTGCCCCTTCCAATTCAAAAGCTGCAACACACATCATTTTAAAATGCGTGCGTTGCATAATGCTTAATTTTTGCAGGCGTTTATTCATTGTGACGAAGTTGGCCCGGGCACCCTGCTCGCCGGCTTGGTTCTTGCTTGTCTGGCGTCCACTCCACGCCGAACGTTTTTTCAACTGACTTAACTACTCGCCGCAGTCGCCAACTGCAATCTTCAGTGAGGAATTCAGCTCGAAAAATGTTTTTTTTTTGCTGCATCAAACCACGCATCTCCGCAAAAATAAATACTTATATGTTTTCCAAACTCGATATCGAATTCGGCAAATCTTTTAAGATTGCATTCAACATCACATGAATTCCGCGTGTAGGTGAAATGCCGCCGTCACCCTTTTGTTAAATTCGGTTGCATTTCGTTCGGTTGCATTTCGGAATACCTGCCGACATTTGAAAAAAGCTGAACTGGACGAGTTTTCACGCGCGCTCAAGTGGCCAAAATAGGATAGGAAGATGAGGACGAGGTAGGTATGATAGGAGAGATTAGGATAGGTTAGGTTGGGTTAGGTCAGGTTAGGTTAGGTTTAGTTAGCTTTAAGTTTATCACAGAGCAATGGTTCTAACTCGTTCAGTTCAATATCGGCAGGTATTCCGAACTGTTACCAATCGTTCTTATTTGCCATACGAATGTTTCTCGTTCGCTCATCTCATTCCGTTTGCTGCTTCGCTTCACTTTCAGTCCGTTCAGAAAATCGACCAGCTGGAATCTGAAAACGAACGAATGCGAGGAGAAGTGCAACGTCTCGAGGTCAGCCGAGACAGGTTCAGCGCATCCCAGCAGGAGAAGGTTTCGCAAGAGACGGAACGGTTGAATGCCGAGCTGACAAAAGCCAGAGAGAAGCTGGACAAGAGCCAGGTCGAACTGAGACAGGCACAAGGTCAGAAGGACAAGGCAGAAAACGACACTGTTCGATTGCGAGCCGAGTTGGACAGAGCCCAACAGCACCTGACAAAATACCAGGTTGGTCTGTCTGTTCAGCTGGGCATACGAGTATGTTTTTGAACTTATCTGACCGATAGGCAAGTTTTATGGGGAGTTATTGTAATAAAGGGGGTGCGTTGCAGCCCTGTCAAAATTAACAGTTGTCCAGTCCTGTCCGGAAATGTTGGCCAACTTCAGAATCAATGTGAAGACGCGTTTCTTTTTCAGTGGGTTCCTCGTTCCTCTCTCACGTTTGAGCAAGTGCATAATGCACTTGCTCAAACGTGAGCGCGTGTAAAAGTCACTCCTGAATGCAGAATGCAACACGTTGTTGAGCAACCATCATTGCAAAGTACGAGAAGAACCCATGTCCATGCAAATCTTGACTTAAAAATATCCCAACGAGTCATTAAGTTATCAATGTTTGTGGCTACTGCTGATTGCTGAGAGTCTCATATAAATTGAGTTTTTAGAAATTCAAAGATTTTAGAGATTTTAGAAAAACCAGAGGCCATTAATGAATCATGTTCACACAAGCGACCCCATGATTTTTGTACAAAATTAGGTCAGGCACACTTTCGAAAAAGCTATCTACAGCGATTGGAGGATAAAAAGGTGGGCAACCCACAAAATGTTTTCAGCCCGATGGCACTATAATCGACAAATGAATATCTACAATTTCGGAAATGGGAGGGAGACACCTCCTGCCAAATATACTTCATTTCCCTGCAGAAATTTGTCAGTTTTTCGATAAAAAAAAATGTTGCCGCTGTTCTCGGAATCGGCATTCCGGCCTCCCAAAATTAATGGCTGGAAGAACCACTTCTCTATGTCTTTGCATTTTTGCAAAGACAGCTTTTATTAGTTTCATGGAAAATTTCAGTAAAATGGTTTTGAGAAAAAAAAGAAAGGCATAGGTTTCAGGGAATTTACAGGCTTCAGTTAAAGTGATTGGTTGCAGGAATTTTTCTCCATGCACGAAGCCACCAGCTTTTCTTTCAAATATATGACACGCATTTCTTTCCAGGAAAGCAACGAAGCCGCGAAGATCGAGTTCAAGCACATGGCCACAGAGCTTGAACAGCTCCACGCTCGGCTTGAACGATCTCAAGCCGAACTGAAGCAGTCGAATGCGCAACGTGAGAAGACCGACTCGGAATTGAGGCAGGTCAGGGATGAGATGGAGAAGCAGAAGGGTGCTGTCAAGCGAACAGCCGAGGCAGTGGCTGAGCAGAGTCAGAGCCAGAACGCCATGAAGAAGGAGCTCGAATCGAGCAGGCAGGAGAGTGCCACCCTTCGAGAGCAGCTGGTCGCTTTCAAGAAGGAGATCGAACAGAACCTCAAGGATCGGGAGAAGATGATGAACCTGCTGGAGATGAGAGAGAAGCAGGCCGAGAAAATCAACCAACAGGTCAGTGAGTGGTTTTAGCCCTTTAGGAAAGAAGGAACCCAGCGTTCGGTTGGACACTATACACATGGGTAAGTCAGTGTCAGTGCTGAGTGAGGCATGGTTAAGGACTTGGTGTTTCTTTGGTGTTTCTCTTATCGACAACCAAACTATGAACAACTTGTCATTGTTTGCGTTTGCCAGCAGGAGTGACTATGACTCGAATGAGTCTTACTTATTTCGAACATTATTCCCACACTATTTCCATTCTCTTGACCCGAGCTCAGTCAGCAATCACACCTAAACGTCGTTATGAGGAAACGGTGATGCTTGGAAAATTGCAAAAATGACAATGTTTCACAGATCGCAGTCATTAGTGCCGTCGGCGTTTGGCATGCCTTCCTTTTCTTGGGGGTTTTATTCGTATATCAGGAGTTTTATTCGAATTTGCTATCGTAAATAGATGTTGACTGGAGTTTTATACGAATTTTTTACTAATAAATGTCAGGACTTTTATACGAATTTGCTGCCTAATGGATGTCAGGAGTTTTATACGAGTTTGCTTTGGATGTCAGGAGTTTTATTCGAATTTGCTAATTAAGATGTCAGTCGAGCATCATACGAATTTGCAAATAGATGTCAGGAGGGCTAAATTCCATGATCAGAAATTCTGCAACCTTAATTTGACAAAAAATTGACAAAAATTCTCAACTTGACATCCAGCATCCTGCTCTTGCCTTTGCATTGTGGCGGAAAAATTACGTTTCCCGTGCGTGTTTTTTCCATTGGAGAAAAGATAAAAACCACTCGGCTGGGTCGCAAAACAAAGTCAAAAACAGAAAGTACTTACTTGAATCTGCGAAGTAGCGTTTTTGGCAAATCTCAACAGTGGTGATGCATTAAATTTATTGGTAATTCAATCCATTCGCTACTGCACAACCTCCTCCATCTCCAACCCAATCCCGTTTCAGATCGATCAGTTTGAAGGAGAGTCAAAGAAGTTGAAGTTTGAAAGGGATCAACTATTGCTTCAGCTTGAGAAATCGCAAGACATGTTGGTCAACTTCCAGCAGGACCTTCAACAGTCGGAAATGGATTTGAACAAATCGAAAGATGAGTCGGCCAAACTCAGGCAAGAGATGTCGGCTCTGTCGGCAAAGGGAGGTCAAGAGAAGGCACAGGAAAAAGCACTGATGGATGCCATCGAGAAAATATCGCAGGTTAGGGGACACTGCAATCAATCCATGCATCCCGATTTTTGTTTCACGAACTGATCTCCTGGAATTTTTTGTGTTGTACCTATTCGATTATGGCCAGAGCATTTTGGTTGAATTGTGCAGCCCGCAGCCCACACGACACATGGGTTCGACTGGAAAGTGGAAATTGGCCGATTTGCCAATTCGAATGAGGTGCAATTTTCGATCGTGCGGTCTGGAGTTTTTCCACATTTCATCACTTTGAAAAATGGAAAACCAGGTTTCACTCACCCCCCACCCACGCACCCACCCACCCAACGAATTTTCATCTGATGCTTCTTCGAGGCACACCCAATCCAATCCACAGACCACACCAGAAAGACACTATTTTCAAGGACATCGCAGGTACCTATTTCAATTTTCTCAGGAAAAAAATCGGTGACGAAATTACGTTAGGTACTTGTTTGACGCATTTTCCCATTGAACTGTTGCAGTCACACCTGCCAGTTGCCTCCGAAACTTTCTTCGTTATTTTTGCTCTTGTGCAGGCAGTCAAAATAAAGGCACCAGATTGCAACGAAATTTTCCAGAAATGTTAAATTTTGATCTCCCGTTTAAAAAAGACCGTTCAGTTCAAGACGGTTGTTGCAAAAATCTCAACACTCTCCATATTTTCCATTTTGTTCTATTTTGTCTCCTTTGCGCAGGAGAGGGACTTTGAGCGAAGTAGGGCCAACAAGGTCGAAAAGGAACTTCAACAGGTTGTTACTGAACAGGGAAAGATAAAGAATCAACTGAAAACAACAGAATCAGAAGCAATGAAAGCAGCCGAAAAGAACGAGCAAGAATTACAAAGGAGAATTCAGGTGAGTTTGCATGTGCATGAGACAATAGCACCTACCACCACAAACGAAACGCCTTTGTAAGCGCGGTGATCAGTGAATCAGTGCCTATTTAAGGCTCGTACCTTGTAATGCTTTTCCCTGGGTCCAAGGCCTGAGGTAGCTTGCAAAATAAGTTTCGCAAAATTAAAAAATACATGGCTGCCCTGACAACAAGGTCCATCTTTATATCCCTTTGTGTACCGAAAGCCAAAATTAGCAATGAAATAAAATAAGTCCCAGCCAATCTCACCTTTCCTTTGATGAGATGCGGTTTTCGCTCAAAACAACGCATTTTCTGTGCACCCACTGCAAGGAGAAATCAGCTTTGTTGGGGGCGATTTGCTTTTCGAATTGGGATTATGGTAACCTCCCATGCTTTGTGGTATGCTTCTTTTGGTTGCAGTTCGGAATACCTGCCGACATCTGAAAAAAGCTGAACTGGACGAGTTTTCACACACGCTCAAACAGCCAAAATGGGATAGGAAGATGAGGACGAGGTAGGTAGGATTGGATAGGTTAGGAGAGGTGTGTTGCGATAGGTTAGGTTGGGTTAGGTCAGGTCCAGTTCAGTTAGCTTTAAGTATATCACAGAGCAATGATGATAACTCGTTCAGTTCAATGTCGGCAGGTATTCCGAACTGTTACCCTTCTTTTGTTATTCGTGTGGTGTGAGCCGGCTCGGCCCGGTCAGGATCCCCGTGAGGGGATGCACACTAGGGCACATGTCCTTTTTGTGGATACAAAAAAAACCGACACGTTTCAACTTGCAGACCTTGGAGGATCAGATTCAACATCAAAAGCAACAGCTGATTCAGGCAAGAAAGGAAAAAGAAGAGAAAGAAAAAGAACAACTTTCAGCAAAAGGAGACGCAGCTGAAGCAACAAGACTGAAAAAAGAACTCCAAACGTCGACGACTGAAAAGGACAGATTACAAGCTCAACTAGAACTTCTGGTCGGAGAACTCGAGCAGAAACAGGTGAGGGTGAGGAGTACGAGTCGCTGAGAACATGAACAGAAAAAATCTGGAAACTGCTGTTTTTGCATGTGAAAATGGTGATTTTGGCGTTTTCAAAATTTTTTGCAACTTTATCAAGCTCAACTCATCTCTGCGATTGGAGTGCACGTTTTGGGCAACGCAGCGGTGTTGCAGCCAACATTTGCAGCCCTGACAAATGAAAGAATGCAGACAGGCAGCGCCTCGAGCAGGTTTAGGCTCTCGAGACTTGCTCGAGTCTAGGCTGCGTCTAACTCGAGGCACAGCCTAGACAGGGGGTTAGCGGCCGAGCCCCTGTCTAAGTCTGCTATTTAAGTCCACACTTGTAATTTTGCCTGTTTCTTTTGCCGACGGACACGATCTATCTGTTTCGAAATGCCAGCGATTAAAGTAAGTAAAAGGTTTCGTTCGACTGTTGCACGACTGGAGCATGTGGCATGGCCATTGGCTAACAGCTGACAGATCATCACTGAATTAAATCAATGGTCTGTCAGTCAATGGTGAAGGTGAACAGTTGAAACGAATGACAGACAGAACAGACAAGTGTGGTGGATCTTATTGGTTCGAATAAACGAGTTTAGAGAGCACTGTGGCACATTGAAGTTAAGACAGAGATTCGAAACTTTTCAAGACTCCACTTCCTGTAATTTTCGTACAAATTAATGAGGTCAGTTTCAGGGAGTTTTGAGAAACGATCTGTTGCGTTTTAAAAGGTGAATCCAAAGATGAAGTCAAATTTTTAAATTTAACTTCTTTAAACGAACAACACGATGTTCAACACATCTTCAGAAATTTTTCCTTGAAGTTTAACGACAGAAACTTCATGGCAAAACACCCCCACAAATTGAAAAATTAACACACTGGACTCTTCGCAAAATGTGTCACCAAAATGACAGTACGTATTTGAGAATTGCAAAAGGAACACTTGACATATCCCTTCAGGTCGACCTCTACGACGCAACTCAAAAGCTGCGCGAGTCCGGATCGGGATCGAACAGAGAGAAAGAGCGAGAAGAGAGTGCCAAGCTGAGGAAACAACTGGACGAATTGAATCGAAAGATGGACGAACAGAGGAAGTCGATCGAACAGAGATCGAAAACACTCGAAGAACAGAGGAAGGCACTCGATGAGAGGGACCAAAAACTAAAGAAACAAAAGCAACAACTGGACCAAAGCGAAGAGGACTGGAAAAAGGTGAGCAGAAATGTCAGTGGTGCTCAGTCAGCTTAATAAATGAAATGAAAATACTGGGTGGCCTGTAAATGCATCAGGAAAACCACACCCGGCTGTTCCAAAGGCCATTCGATCTGCGATGAAAATGCAGAATGGATTGCAGAAAGCTCACTAAAAGCGTTTCCCCATTTTTTCGTCCGGGAACTAGGGGTGTTTAGAAGTTCGTACTTCACCGTAAAAAAAGGCTGTTAGTCTGACGAAAACGACAACTTCCTTTTTGTTATTTCATTTACGTTTGATTAGTTTTGCAATGGTTTCGACTGTGCTTTCAAACTGATCGACAAACGAAATTCGGAACTAAACTCAGAAGAAAAGGCAGAAAACCGCAAATTCCCGCAAATTATAATTTTTAACAGTGTTTGTATGCTACGTTTTTTTGGGGGGGGAGTGCCGTAGAAGTACCTAAACGGAGAGAAAAAAGTCATTCGACATTTTCAACTCAGAATGGTCTCAGGAACAGCCGAATTAATGTCCAAAACCCTCATTTGATGGTCATCCTATCCATAAAGCAACAGGAAATTAAACAGACAAAATAGGTCTGGCAGTAATTGCATCGCAATTGAATAAAGTAAATCAAAAGCAATCTTCTGGTCGGCACATTCATCCTGAATGCATCTTGTTCAACCTTCAACCTCAACGGGAGGAATTTCTAAAAAACAAACCGACATACCGAAGCAAAGCAAATCGACACTGGGAACACGAGTTACCCACCTTTTCAAAAAAAAAAAACGAATCTCACAAAAATTTGACTGGATCTTGTTCTGCATCAAAAGGGCATCATGTCAATTATGGCGTTATGGCTGCTGCTTTAACAATTTAAAAAGTTCAACAATTCCAATCGACATTTTCCAATTCCCTTTAGCAGGAGGGGCTTGAGCTTCCTTCGATTGTGTCTTTATTTGATCTGATCTGGAACTAACACCAATTGCCATTTTTCTGCTTTGACCATCGTTTTAGGCGAAAGCTTCGACGTCAGTCGTAGCTGAAACCAACAGCAAGGCCAATCAGCAAGAAATCCAAAGACTTCAGGCGGAAACAGAGAGACTTCTCCAACTGGTACAGATGTCCCAAGAAGAACTCAATAGTAGGGATAGATCGATCAAGGACCTTCAGGAGTGAGTGAAAGCTATACATAAAGTCTGTTCATTTTCAGAATGGTCCGCGCGCTTTTTGCAGACAGGGATGTGCAAATTTGTGCAAAATTCGGAAATCTGAGATTTTGAGCTGCGGGCGTCAATTTTCGAAACTCTGTCGGTTGTCACCACCAATCAATCTTTTGATAAATATATTTTTGGGAGTTTTTTCAATTTCCTGTGATCACGATTTGTCTGGTTTGCTGGTCGTTCCGCTCTTGGCTTTTGAAATGTGCACTTCTGATGCAGCGCTGATCCGAAACTTCGCTGGCCCTCACTTTGCAATTATTGGCACCGACCTGCAATGGCGTGAGGCCACATCTGCTGTTGTTGCCATCTTCTGGAAACCAGGCACACGTATACGAATACATGACTGGAAAATTTTAAAATCATGTTTGGGTTGCTTTTTCATCTGTGATACGTTTTGTCCAAGCAAACATGTGCCAAACGAAAATGAAAAATTTTGCCGATGGGGAGACTCGAACCCACGATCTTCGGATCCAAGGCCCAGTTCCGTGCCACCGAGCTGGCGGCGCTTGCCGAAATTTCGGTTCGAAAATCGCGCTTAAATGACAAAGCTCGGACATTCAGGCAAAGAATGTTCGACAATTTGAACACCTCTGTCATGCCCCCGCTCCCACCTTCGTTTTGCTGCGAGTTTTGGCGCGGACCATTCTGAAAATGAACGCACTTTATATTTGTCTTGTAAATTGACACATTTACCTCCCCTTCGCCATTGAATGCCAATGCCAGCCGAGGTGCCAGAAATCGGCCGCAACTGTCGCTCAGAAAATCAAACAAACACACCATTCCTTTTAGCAACTGCAAGTTATCAATGCATGATCGAAGTGGGCATTGATCATCAATTTCATCGTCCAATGTCAGCATTTCACCCATTCGTACGCGAACAGGATTTTTCCAGACCCCCCTTCCACTGGTGAGGGGAGGGAATGCACCTTCATAAATCTGAATATAGGTACCCCAGTCTCCCAGCAATTTGACAACAATTCCAAATCTGAAGTAATTCACTTTGTTACTGACACCCACCCCCAGGTTTCGTTCAACTCCCCCAAATTTGGAAATCTGGCGAAACTAATGTGCATAAAGTAAACTTACTTAGTTCGAGGAGATGTAGGAAGAAGTGGTACTTTCAACCCTCCCCCCGACAGAATATCGCAGAACGGAAAGACAATTAGGTAGCCTAACCCTTTTTCCATGATAAGGATCTGTGTGGTATGTGTGTATATTGTAGGGTATGAATATTCCGTACGTAGCCTATGTTCTTTCCTTTTATGGAAACAATGCGTTTGATCGGTCAAACTGGTCGGAATTCTTCGAGTTTATCAAATTTCAATACATCAGAGTGACACCAAAAGTGAAATTTTTCGACTTGCGAGAACCTTGAACGAAACCCACTTTTATTGCCATGACTTTCGTGTTGTATGCTTAATTAAGAAAAAAGTACAATGTACTAAGCTATGCATTTGAACTCGGGCCATCAATCCAAACAAATTTTGCCTGGAGCGGTCTTCATGTCAGCGCACACTGCAATGGCTGTTGCAACTGAACTGCGATAACAAGCACGATGGCTTGACAACATTTTCAAGTCCAGTTAAAAGCAGCCGCATTGTCACCATGCAGTTCCAATAAGCCATTGTGCTCTCCTTTCCACATGCCACACACAGAAGAGACACAAGCGTGAGGTCGCAGTCACCAAGTCTAGTGCGCCACATGGTGCGCTGGTTCAACAAAACGGTCTTGGTTCCACTGCATAAACATCTGATTTGTTCAGTGCATCTCTGCGAGTGTCAACATAATTTCGTATATTCGAGCACCAAAATTGGTTGGTTAATGTTTTTGGAAGTGTCGATGACTTGGGATTTTTTGCTCCATTCCTTCGCCCTCACGCACAAAAATCGAATGGAGGACAAGGATCCGTGCTCCATTCCACAATACGAATAATGCAGTTCCGAATTCAGAGAAGATGATAGAATCGAATCGACCAGCATTATCACTGTTTCCTGTTTTAGTCAAATCCGTAGCTGCTTATTAGCTCCTTTTTTATTTGTTTGTTTTTTTCAGCAATTTGAAGAACGAGAGGATAAAGATGAAAAATCTGCAAACAGCGCATGCACAATTGGAAGCCCAGGTTGGTACAAACGTATTTCTGTTCACACCAGTTGTGCAAAGAAAGTTCAACTCGGTGAATGTTGTTGAGACAACATTTTGTGTTAATTGCTGTTGCGCAGGTTTTGTTGCTGTGCAAATGGATTCAGACATCACGAGTCCATATCACATCACTCTGGATGTGAGTGAAGACTGAATACAACTTCATTTTTGACAGGAATTGGAAAGATAGGCCTCAGCATCCATCACATTCAAAACGGATGCAGAAGAAGAATTGTGAAATTTTCTCGCCATCTGCCAGGTTCTTGGTCAAAATGACCCAATTTCCTCGTCCCTCTCTGCTCTCGTCATGTTAGGTCAACAACCACATTCGGTCAACATGTGAGAGTCTCACGTGAATTCTGCCGCTTTCATAAATGCCTTCAGACTCCACCGAGTTTCTCTTCCCGCGATTGTCCATTTTGCCCTGAAAACTCAAGGACCTTTCAAGCTTACCCAGGGTTGCCGCAGAATCAAGCTTATGCTCTGCTGGTTATTAGCTGCCCTTAATTTCATCCATACGTAAAACATATGAAAATGACCAACGAGGTGCGTTTCATAATTCATAAGTCTTTGACGTTTCCTTCTCAAACAAAAAATACAAGAGAAAAATCTTTGAAATTTTGTCAGTTTGTTATCAGATAGATGCTTTTGTAACATGTGTGCCAAACTTTGGCATGTTTTCACTGTTTATTTCGATTGGACACAAATTTCCTTGGCGGTTCATATAACCACTTGGTGAAATTGATGAATTTCTTCAATTCTCCGGCAGAATAATGTACATTTTTCGCACAATGAAGCATGAAAATCCCGCAGAAATTTCCTCACAATTCTGGGATCTCTAAAGTAACTCTGTCCTATCTGAC
>JASGXE010010080.1:0-14881 GCA_030068105.1 Sinentomon sp. SZTP_YWyxl
CCTTTGACCCTGGTGCCTTCGCCCCTCCTGGCCCTGGTCCCTTCAAATGAAAAGCTAATCGAGATATTCCCCTTTCTTGTGAAAAGCAAGAAACAAGAGTTAAAATAACTGCCTGAAACCAATGATATCTCAATTAACCGGAGGACTTTGGCTCATGGACCTTCCCTAATTTGAAAGCCATTGGGGAGAATTCCTTTTTTGTAAGAGCCCTGAAGGAAAACAGTTTTTTAAATTTGAACTGGCGTTTCCTGAAATGCCTCATTTTTCAAAAAAGGAGCCTTTGCAAAACCTGACATTAAAACTGAATTGAAGGAATTTGGGAGAAAGAATTTAAAGCCAGCCTGATGATTTTTCAAAAGGTAATTTTCAAAATTGGGAAAAGGTTTTCCTTTTTTGCCTTCCATTTTCCCGGAAAAAAATGAAAAGAACAGACTTTTTGTTCTGAAAAATTTGGTGAAACAAACTTGTTAAATAAAACAGGTCGAAATATGGCAGTTTAATTTCCAAGTCTTCTGGAAAACTGACTTTTTCTGAAGTTATTTCAAATATCTCAAGGGAAAAGGTAAAAAATTTAAAACTTTTCACTTGTGCCTTACCAGTTAAGACCCAAAAAGGAAGAAAATGAAAAATTTTGGCCATGCTTTTGACATTTTCCCCTGAATCCACATTTTGAACGTGAAAACATGACGGAGATGCTTTAAAGCATCTCCGTCAAATATCCAGGCTTGTTTCTCCCCTCCCATGACGATCTCGGGGGTGGAGTGTCAAGTTGGTAAGTCAAAAGTTCTGGTTTTTTCTGGTTGAAAACATCATGTGATATGAGCCCATGCAGGCAATCTGCATAGAGCTTCGGTCCGATTGGCTTGTAGGGTGGCAGCACCCCACTGATCCACCCCTGATGATCAGTCAGTGGGAGGCATGTGAAACAAGCCTGGATATTTGACGGAAGCACCGATGCTTTAAAGGCACATCCGTTCATCCACGGAGGTCACCAGGACCTTGATGAGAGATGGGTCTGCCCACTCACCAATGGAGACGTGATGTCTCCGTGTGGTGGGGAGACCAAGTTGGTAAGTCAAAATTGCTGGTTTTTGGTCGGTTGCAATAACATCATGTAATATAACATGTTCATTTTGAAGCACGGACAAAAAGCGCTACAATGACACACCTTCCGGTGTGAACTGTGGATTTACCCATGGGCCTGCGAGCGGTCAAAACAAGAAACTCTGATGTGACAAGCAATGTTGCGGTTTAAAAATTTTAGCAAACTCGGATAACAAACAAAAAAAAAGTTACCTTGGAACCCCCAAACTTAAAAAAAAAACTGGGGTAAACATGATTTTTCGAAAATTTTTTAGATTCGTTAACAAAAAAATTAGACCAAACCAGAAAAAATTGCAATGCGTCTGTGAACTTCCTGGAAATTGAACAGAAACGAATAATGTAAAATAAAGTGGCTCGCAGAAGATATCAAATGATAACCACATTCCTGCCGGCCATTCATAGCTAATTTCCAAGTCTAAAACATTATTAATTTTCCTTGAAATGTCTGGAAAAATTATCAATTTGGAGTTTCTCTTCTCAAAGGATGCGGTCTCCTCGATTCTTGCACCCTCAATCGAGCCCATAATGTGGGTCTGCGCTATGGGAGAGCGTGGTCCTGCCCAACCATGGGTCACTGGCCATGGACTTGGCCAAAAGCAGTCGCACATACCATAAAATCTCGGAAAACAGTCTCGACACACCTTTCACATCATGCAAAAACCTTATTCCTGACTTGTGCGACTATAGCAATCTCGAGTGTGCCTTTCTGGAAAATGCACTGCTCCCTTTTTTTCCGGTCAATTTGGAGAGGTTGTGCAGTGGCCCAGTACCTGCCCCGGATGACCCAGAACAGCAGAGGCATCATTGCCCCCTTCCATTTGCTGGGAATGGTTTCCTGTTGGTGATTCACAGCTGGACATGTGGATGCTGAAGATGTACTCGTATAGTTGAAGACAACACTGACGTTTGGTGGTTTTTCGAGAAAATGGACCTTGGGAATCGGTGAACTGTTGTCAAAATCCCTCAGTCCTGCTTCACAGGGATCTTTACAGAAGCCCTCAATGGAGTGTATAATTCAATTTTGTGCAGCATTTTTAAATGGGGAGCTCCACTATCAACACCTGGATTGCAGCAAAAACGTCAAAAACCCCATTGCTGAAGTGCTGGGATTTTTGTTTGATTTCGATCCGCAAGTGATTTTTTCTGAGAAACTCACAGTGTGCATGCAACAAACTGTGGAAGGTTACAAACAGTCCCCCTAGAATAGGAATTTGGTTAAACCGCATCTAAAGGAGTCATCCCAAGTGTTATCTTTCAGTTTTTTCATCTATGGAAGGGATTACGATTATCTACCTCTTTCAATCTTACAAACTCGTCACTTCAATAGACATCAAAGTGCTCAAAAATGGATGCAAAATCCCCCGAATGCAGCCAGCAGTGATGAGAAAATGCCCAAATTGCTGCTGCAAATGTAATTCCCATCCCAAGAATCTAGTTATAAAACGTGCCAAGTTCCAACCAACCAAGGGGGGAGAAAAAGACTCAGAATCGCCACACAATCGGAAAGTTAAAAAAAGCATGGTGATCAAAAAATTAACTCCAGCTTTATTTTACAGATGGAAAGAAGTCAACAGCATTCAAAACAATCAGCAGAGAAGGTAATGCCCTTAAAACAGGGCAAACAATATGGGATAAATGAGAAGGTTGGTTGATGACCCTCAACAGCCAATTCGAAGAATCCATGAACAGCACACACAATTAGAATTTCAAGCTGAAACCGCCACCGGCACCAGGTCTCCCACCTCCATCGCCAAGGCCCCGCATGTGGAAGCGATTGACAACCTCCTCATCGGTTTCATCCTGGGCAAATAAGAATAAAAACTTGACACCTTTGAAATCTTTCTTTAAAAATGGATGGTATTGAAGGCTGCAGAGCACATTGTAATCAAGGTTGTTGCTGTACATTTTCTCTGCCACAAGTTCTTTAAAAATGCAATAAAATTAAAGTGGGCAACTGATGAAATTGGGTGTGTTTGGGCCTTTTAGGCAAATTAATTGGTTGTCTATAGAAAACACACTGGGTGTGGTTTTACTAAACCAAGGACTGGATTAGGTACAGGATTGGCACATTATGTGGTCAGATTCATCAGTCAACTTTGCATGGCCTCATTGTGGCAAAAAAGGCAGTTTTTTTTCCTGAACAGCTGTTCATAATGAAATAAAGCAAAGTTAAATACCTCAGACCCGTGACATCAAAATACTGTGCTATGCAATATATCCAATCCCTCCAAAAACTCAAAAACATAACAATTAATGTGGTAAATTGAAAAATATCCTGTTGGACAGCAGCAATAAAGAAGAAGCTTTCTCACTCACCAGCTCCTTGTAATTTTTCCCTCCAGACGGTGCCTTTGGACTGGATGGTCCCTTCTTAGCAGGCATCTCACTCTTGGCAGGCCACGTTGGAAACATTGATGGATCAATTGGTAAGGGCTGCTCCCGGAAGTATTCATGTCTAAGGGCTTGCTCTGCTGTCACCCTCTTGGCAGGATCATACGTCAGGAATCTATGATAAGAAACACACAAGCGTGAATCGTGAGAGAAGATTGGATGGAGATAAAACAATTTTGGAAAGTAACACTATTTTCGGCAAGAGTACAAGCAATCCGAACTGCAAATGCAATGTAAGGGGTCATTGATGACTTGCGACAGCCGCTCTGACCCGGCTAGTTTGATGCCTTCGTCTCCAGATTTGCAGAAACTTGCTGACCATTGCTGACACGTCCTTGGTCTGCTCTGAAGAGAGGCTGCTATGGTCTCGGAACATCAGCAAGTCTATGCAAATATGGACAGGAAAAAGTCGAATTCGCCAGGTACGAGCGATCAGAAATTAAACAACCCAAAGTTTTTGCCATCACTTCTACAGCACTCAAGGTGACACACTCATTTCTGCTATTCAATCTTATTCTCAACTTTGTGTGTACGAGTACCTATTAAAACAGTGGCATTATTTCGGGGGCAGGAACGAAGACTACCCCCGGATGAGAAATGCCCCCAGCTGCTCGCTTACCCCCTGGCATGTTCTTTTGGCTTGCCCTGGTGGGAAATTTGATGTCTAGAACATGAATATTGCACTCAAAATGAATTCCAAATATCAAATTTTCTCAGCTCCTGGGCCGCAGACCTCCAACTAGTAGCTTTGCCCCTTGGAAAACCTATGGGGCATTGCCCCAGACCACAATTACTGGGCTCATCCCCCAGATTGGATCAGTGCCCAGAGGCTTCCATGAGACTGCACCCTGCGAAAACCTGAAAAAGTGCCCCAATTTTAAAACACCCAAACCTGCAAGGCAAAAACAAGTAAAAAAAAGATGGAAGGGAAAAATGACCGCAAAAAGATAAAAGTGAAATTCAACATGATTTTATCTGTTTCCAATCTGCTAACTGTCATTCTAAGCAGATTGCCAGTGGCCATGGGGAAAGAGGCCTCTGAACAAAGCTAAAATAGGTACCAGAAATTTAAAGCTCACTTCATCAACATGTCCATTCCCAATTCAGTGAGCATGGCGCCAAATTTCTTCCTCAGATTGTTGATTGGATATTCTGCAAATGCAGTCTTCTGCACCAATGGGAAATCCTTGTATCCCGGCCAAATTTTCTCGCTCGGCGTTCCCAGTTCCATGAAAATTTTGTTCAGCTGATCGATCTCTGACTTCCCCATGAACATTGGACCCATGGTGAGGAGTTCACCGAACACACAGCCAACAGACCAGAGATCAATCGGAGTCGAGTACCCAAGTTTCGGGCAAAGAATGACTTCCGGTGCTCTGTACCAGAGCGTCACCACAACCGAGGTGTAGTTCTTCAGCGGTGATCCATACTCTCGTGCAAGTCCAAAGTCTCCGACTTTCAAAATACCCTGATGACTGAGCAACAAATTGGAGGTTTTTATATCACGGTGCAGAATCCAGTTGTCGTGCAAGTGAGCAATCGCCCTCAGGAGCTGGATCATGAGACACTTTACCTCCCCGGGGAGGAACACTTGGTTCTTGGAGGTCATGGTGTCCATCAGGGCCTTCAGGTCATGCTCAACGTAGTCCATTACGATGTATATTTTGTCCATGTTACTGCCAACAACAATCTCCCTGACTGTGACGATATTTGGATGTTGGGCCTGTAAATTAAAGACATTGAAGAAGTTATCACGATTAGAGAAAAATCTAGATCTAGAAGTCAGAGCCACCATAAATGGGTGCAGCTGCAAGAAAACTCCTGAAATGCATGACAAAGTCTGAATGGATAGCTTCTGGAAGACAAGTATGTGGGGTCTCGCAATTGTAATTTGGGTCATTTATGCATGAAAGTAGGTAAAATTTACTTTTTTTGAGAAATTCCTTTCACAACTTCAATTGCGATTTTGCAAACCAAAACCTGATGCCTCAGACTTGAACCTTTCACATCGGCCAGGTGGTTGCGTAATATTTTGTTTCAAGTACATCCTGCCACAATGAAACAACCTCTCCCTATTTATTTTCCATGCAGGCAGTTCAAAATCAAGCACAGTTGGAGTAAGTGGTAAAGGCACTAGCAGATCCAGTGAGAATGCCGGAGCGGTGATGACATTCTGCTGCTTTATGAAGAAATAGCCTTTGCTGGATTAAAATTGTTTAAAATTGTTTCCTGAATCTTTTTCTAAATTTCTTTATGTTGTTATTATTATTGACAATTAATTTGCCAAGACACAGTCCGGCGCAAATTATCAAGGACAAATACATTACATACTCGAAATACGGCTTCACAGCCTCATCTTACAAAAAAAAAAACGTCACAATGAAATTAAGCCAAATTTGAAATCAATGCTCCTGCAACAATGAGACATCTAGAGGGCCATAGAGAATATCTTCTGAAGGTGTTTGAACTGATATTACTTCCATTTCCAAAGGTCTTGCATCCAGGGAATTCCACTCTCGCACTGTTCTAGCAACAAAGAAAACTTCCCAACATCCTTACAGACATGTCAAATCTCAATTTGAATGCGTGATCGTGTCTACCTAAATAACCAGGGGGTAACAAGCTTTCTTTAATACTTGACCAACCACCAATGTTGTTTAGTCCCTTAAAAAGACCCACCAACCTAGACGCCTTTCTACGCTTGGCCAAGGAGACCCAACCTAGAGCAGTCAACAAATTGGACACACTACGAGAAAATGAATAGCAACCAGCAACAAAACGTGCAGCTCGTCTTTGTACTCTCTCAAGTTTCTCAACCTCTACCAGGTGATAGGGATCCCAGGCAGCAGATGCATATTCCAGCAGAGAGCGAACAAGAGCAAAATAAACTTTTTCTTTGACGATTTTGCTCGCCCTAAAAAATGCACGCCTGACAAAAAATAGTGCAGAGTTTGCTTTACCAACAACATTTTCAACATGTTTACTCCAACTCAAAGTTTTTGTGAAAGTAACACCCAAGTAAGTTACACTGTTTGCTAAAGGCAAGTCAAAATTTGCGATGCTGTATTTTCCAATAAGAGGGGATGTTTTCCTAGTAAAAGAAACCACCACACATTTATCAACATTTAGCCGCATTCCCCAGTTGGCACACCACTGCTCAATCTTATGCAAATCATCATTGAGGGAACGCACGTCATCAGGTGAGGTAATTCTCTCATATACAGCACAGTCATCAGCAAAAAGAAATGACTTGCAAACTAAACTATCCGGCAGGTCATTAATATAGAATAGAGAAGAGGGGTTGGACCAAGGACACTCCCCTGTGGAACTCCAGAGGTCACTTTTCCAACATCAAAAGGTATACTATCCTAACCTGCTGGGTGCGACGATCAAGGAAATCTGCTATCCAGTTAACCAAAACATCATCAAAATCTATAGACTTCAACTTCGATACCAATGCAGCATGTGGAACTAGGTCAAAAGCCTTTTCAAAATCGATAAACACAACATCTATCTGTCCTCCTCTATCAAGCACCATGGAGATGGTTTGGGAAAAAATTACCAATTGAGTCTCACAGGAAAACCCATTTCGAAAGCCATGCTGATTTGGCTTAATGATTCCTTTTCT
The DNA here is from genome assembly GCA_030068105.1 of Sinentomon sp. SZTP_YWyxl. Taxonomy (NCBI): domain Eukaryota; kingdom Metazoa; phylum Arthropoda; class Protura; order Sinentomata; family Sinentomidae; genus Sinentomon; species Sinentomon sp. SZTP_YWyxl. Next base: position 7,124 of record JASGXE010010080.1, read on the forward strand.
TTCCAAGAAATTAACTAGATAGTCATTTATAACATGCTCCATGAGTTTACAACACATACTGGTCAGACTAATTGGCCGATAAGACCGTGCAAACTTTCTTATCACCTTTTTTTGGTATTGGACAACGAAAGCATGTTTCCATTTGATTGGCAGCTGCCCAGATAACAAGGACTTTTTCATTATCACTGTTAAAAATTTGCAAAGACATCAGGAAAAAGCTTAATAAATCGAAAAGAGAAACCATCAGATGTATGCTATTGGAGTTCGGCATTTTCTTTATCCATCTCACAATTTTCGATGGAGTTAACAAACTGTCTACGAAAGTAAAGACATCAGTTGACAATGGATACAAAACAGGCTTACTTTCGGGAGAAAAAACTGAAACAAAATGCTTGTTTAACAGATTAGCCTTTTCCAATCAGAATGCCTAAATATGCCCCTTTCATCGAGTAGATACGGATAGTATTTTCAGAGCCCCTCGAAGAGGAAAACAAGATCCATAATTTTTTTGTAGTTGTTTTTTGACGCCATCCTTGCACAATCCAGATATGTAATTCATATGTGCCAAGTCTTTTTCGGCATTTAACTCACCAAGCAATACCTTATAAGATTCTCTATGAGCAGCAGATCGACCCTTGAGTTTTGAAAAGCCTCTTGCACCTGTGCTCAAGGTTCCTTATTTCTTGGTAAACCATACTGGACGTGAGTTAGTCCTGTGCATAACAAGGGGAACTGCAGTCAAATGCTTGAAAACAACAGAAGTGAAAAGGCACCAAGTTTGCTCAATATCCAGGAGGGGACCTGGGCAATAAACTCACAAGTCATCTCTGATGAGATTACTAACAACCTCCTTATTTACTTTTGAAATTTTGGTGATAAGAATGAGGTGCGAGGAGAGGCAACGTTTTCCAAAGCCAAGTCAACAAATACCAAATGATGGTCACTCAAACCATCCATAACAACAGTGTTTTTGACAAATTCATTGGCCTTATCAAAAATTGTCCAAATGTTAGGATAAATCTTTGCTGAAGGTCGTTGCCGTCTAGAGGAAGCATGGTTTGTGTGTCCTATTCCAAAAAAGGGAGATCCTAAACTACTGACTTCCTATAGGCCAATTTAGTTTGACCAGTTCTTGTTGTAAAATTATGGAGCACATAATATTGGACTACCTCAAACATGTTCTTCAAACATGTTCTGGTCACAAATGGGGTTTTGAGCCCAGCTCAACATGGATTCCGCTCAGACTTCTCTTGTGAGACTCAGTTGGTTAATTTTTCCCAAAAAGCTTCAACAATGTTAGACCGATCAGGGCAGCTGGATGCAGTTTTTCTGGACTTTGAAAAGGCTTTCGATCAAGTCCCCCATGCTGCATTTTGAAAAACTCAGTGGTTTAAATTTGCTATCTTCCCCTGTCATTGGATGGATATCAGATTTTCTGGACTCACGTCTTCAACAAGTGCGCATAATGGGAGTTTTCCTCAGTACAGGCTGTTACATCCGGGGTCCCACAGGGGAGTGTTTTGGCCCAACGCTGTTCTCCATTTTCATAAATGATCTTCCAGAGGTCGCGAGATGCCAGATAAATCTCTTTGCTTGATTGTGTGATCTCAAATGAGATACGGTCCCCTGCTGACTCTTTACAACTCCAGACTGATCTGAACAAAATTTCTGATTGGTGCAAAAAGGGGGTATGAATTGAATGAAAATAAGTGTGTTGTTCTTTGTTTCTCTGCAAAAAAAGCCCCCCATCCTAGTTGTTACTCTGTTAATGGTATAGCCTTGCCTGCAGTTGATAAGACAAAATACCTTGGTGTCACTTTCACAAAGACCTTGAGTTGGGAGGAACATGTAAAGCATTCAACAAAAAAAGCTAATGCCGCCCTGTATTTTGCAAGGTATACTTTTTATTGTGCTAGCAAAAAGGTAAAACAGAAGGTGTATTTTTCCTTGGTTCGCTCAATTTTGGAATATGCCTCAACTGTGTGGGATCCCTACTACATAAGTCAGATTGAGGATGTAGAGAGGGTTCAGAGGAGGGCGGCCCGTTTTGTCACAGGAAGATACTCCCCACTGGACAGTGTGTCCGATATGTTGCAAGAACTGGGGTGGAACTCCTTGGCTTCTCGCAGGAAGGTTGCTAGGTTGGCTGGTTTATTCTTGGGGCTGAATAATGTAGGCGGCTGGTCCTCCATAAAGGAGTTTTTATTGCCACCTAGTCATTTTGGTAGACTAGACCATGATTTTAAGCTCTATTCTGCTGCTTGTCACAAAAATGTGGGGAAGTATTCTTTTGCTGCCCGGACCGCGATTGATTGGAACGCCCTGGGTTCCGAGGTTTTTGGGACAGATAGTGACATAAGTGTGGGCACCTTCAAGCGAAATGTCATATCTTGGCTGATGAAGTAATTTGACTTTTTGTTCCCTTGTACTGTTGTTATAGCACCATCGATGTTTTGTGTTGATTTGCGCCTGGACTCTCGTCCTTGCAAATTAAGTTATTTGATTGATTGATTGATTTGCGATATTGGGGCATGAGAGGAGCGATTGCCGTCTCGGATGGAACAGCATCCTTGCGTCCTTGCGTCAGGATGCTGCATGGCAAATCCTGGACCCCAAACCGCCCACACCAGACCAATGCACCCAAATCAAGTTATCACCCAAGGGATTGATGGAGACAGGAATTCAGGGAAAATTGGCCCAGAAAGGAAATGTTTGGAAATTATAGCCAAAGTTATTAAGGCAAAGAATTTGTGGTGGCAGCCAAGAAAGCTGGATTGCCAGTCGGAAGCTTGACATCCAGAAATCACAAAAAATCCGACATCGAAGGACATTTTACGAGAAAACATGGCACCTTCCCAAGTTGGCAATTATTATCCGTTTGGAGAGGCTATTGCCGAATCACAAAAACAGGAGATAAATACTCGTGGTGTTCTCACTTTTTCACTTGTGCTGTTTTTGTGTGAATGATTATTATCCATTTTGCAGATACAGGGTATGGCGAAAAGGACCCTTTAAAAGATCATTTTTACGATTCCTGTTGATTCCTGAGTTTTTGTAAATGTCATATTTTGAGAACAACGTACGCTCAGTCACCCAAAATATAAATATCCATACTACATCAGTTGCCAGTAGGGATGTGCGGCACCAAGAATTTTGGTCGGCACTGGGAAAGTGCCTTTCGTTCGGCACCAAAATTTGGCACTCGGCACTTTCTGAATGCAGATGGCAACACTCAGCAACAAATGGAGCAACATTCATGTTTTTTGCCACTTTTGATTTGAACTTAGAATTAATCCTATAGATGGCGCCACATGCTAGTGAGTAAAAGTGAGTTGCAGAAGGTATTTTCTGAAACGATTGGTAATTCGTTTTTGGTTCTCTTGTGTTTGCACTTGTCCTCACCCCACCTATTGTTTACTAGGGCTGGTACTAAGTATTTAAACACGTTTAAACGAACGCAATGCATGGGCTTTCAAGCAAGGTGTTTATTTTTATGATCTCTACAATGCATTTTCGCAGGCGGATGATCTTGTGTCCATGCAGGTCGGCTGGGATGACTGCCCTCATCAGGAACAAGACCTCAGAATCAGCGTGCGGGTGAACATTGTGGGCCTTCTGTCTCCTCAACGTTTGCTTTTGAGCTGGGGTTTGCTCCTTGATGTGCGCTCTCCTCTGGTTTTCTTGCATTGCAATGTCTTGTGCCTCTTCACCAGATGAGGCTCAAGCATTGAAATGCAATGCATTTTGGCATTGACTGTGGGCGGTGCCGAAAAGGGGTGCCGTGGCACCAAAAACTTAGCAAGCGCTAAGGATTCGGCACTCGGCACCCCTAAGTGCCGACAAAGTGGTGCCGCACATCCCTAGTTGCCAGCCAACAAATACACCAATTGTGGTTAGGCACCGTAATTAGCACAACTGACCAACTTGTGTGTTCTGTTGGCCGGCCGACCGACCGACTGAACACAACAGCCAGAAAAGGATATTCAGAGAGACCATATCATAAGTAAATGACTCATACCTTTAGAAGTGTGTTTATTTCTCTGAGTGATGTTATTGGAAAACCCTCCTTCTCTTTTTCCATTTTCAACTTCTTCAGGGCAACCACTTCGTCGGTCCGTTTATCCTTTGCTCTGTACACCACTCCATAGGTACCTTCCTCAATTCTGGAATGAAAGAGGGAGTGAAAAACAAAATATCACTTTGACTGGACACAATGTGGGACTTGTGAAACCAATGACAAGAAAAACGACATACGAGCAATCTGAAAATGGCAAGACAATATGAATAAACTCTAATAGCAGGCATCAAAAAATAGGAAACACAAAAGGCCTTACAATGTCATGAAAATTGCCCTGTTCCCATGGGGCTGCACACTTGAAATTTCACCCATTTTTATGTCATTTCATCCACTTTTGTTGCCAACCTGACATGTTTTTTTTTTTTGCACAACATCTGCAGCACAAGTAGGTAATCTGAAACTCTGAACTCACTGCCAACATCCTTGTGCACTTTCCTTAAGTGTAAATATGTCCCTGTCAGAAAACTTTCTCTCCATAGAGATGCATCAGTAGAAACTTTTTCTGACCAAAGTTGTGGACCTACTGATAAGATGAGGTCCAAAATCACCATGCAATGAAACGACCTAAAGTCGAAAGATTATTGTGGAATCCAATAGAATCCAATTCAAAAATTCAGAATTCAAAATTCAGAATCCAAAAATTGTGGAATCCGATAGAACTGACCTGTTCAAGCAACGAAACTCTTCAACCGAACGGCACCCTTGAAGGGCAGGCAGATAGGGTGGTAGCTCCTCCTTCAGTTCAACAGGTGACCTCAACGGCGAATCAACAAACCGACCCTCGTCATCTGTCCTCTCGTCACCAGATACGACCTTCCGCTGGATTTCATCGTGCTCAGAATCAGAGTCGTGCTTGCTCTTTGTGATTTGTTCAATTCTTTCCTCGACTTTCACGGTCTTGTCGACCTCCATCTTTGATGACTCGTCCTCGTCTGAGCCGGAACGCTCTCCCTCTTCCCGCTCAGATAGCTCCGGCTCTTTGCTAACTGCCGCAACGAGTTTCTCATCTGGCATATTGAAATACAACAAAAGCATACCTTCCAGTCAAGACAACAGCCAATACCCACAAAAATGTGAACGGCTTCAACCATTCACATTTCTTTCTCTCTGACACATTGAAAATGTGTCAGAGAGAATCCAGTGCAAGAAGGAACCGCACCAAAGTCATACATCCACAATTTTAAGTGAGTATCCATCATGGAACCTTTGATGTTATCAAACATAGCCACATTAATGATACCCTTCTAGATGTTCTTTCGAAGAAAGTGTGCTACAAAAAAAATAAGAAAATTCAATTCAAATGCACGACCACCCACTGACTAATTTGAAATATCACACTCGACCACACCTGAAAAAAACTTTATCAGAATCCAATGTGATTCCAAAATGTGAAGACACTAACACAAAATGAATTCTACCCTCTTCCAGTTGAGAGCACAGTGTCTGCGATCCGCATTCGTGTACGAGGGAAGGTCAAGTTCCAATTGCACTTGCTAAGAAAATGAAATGCTACACACTTGATTTTTGCTGCAGTGATTACTCATTATCATTGTACTCTCCTCTCAAAATTACACCTTTCTGCCATTGGTGGAAGGGCTACAGGAGTCCTTCATGTAATGCTTCCTGTTCCTCTCCAGAAAACCAATTTACACTGCTTTTTTCAGCCCCCGAATCACTTGAAAACTTCCTTCCCTGGATTTGCCACTTCAGGGAAGGAAAAGGGGTATCATTCCAAAGGTCCCAAGTGAAGAAAATTGGTAGGATGCTGCAGAATTACAAAAATTGCAGTCAATCGCAGCCTGAACAGTCTCTTGGCTGGTGCTTCCCAGGGCATTGTTTTGCAGAATTGGCATTTTTTCTGACCGTGGAACTGCCGCGGAAAATTACCACAGAAAAAGCACCCATTTTAGAAATGCAAAGTGCTTTGGAGGGTAAGGCTAAAACACAACAAGCAACAAAATGCAACAAGTTTGAATGAAATCACAAAACATTAACTAGGCAAGTTCAAGCAGAACTTGACCAGCCCTCGTAGATGAACTGCAGAAATGAGACATGTTGTTGATGCAGTGGAACTGAGATAAGACAGCCACTATCAGTGCTCTGCTTCACTAGACATAAGAAAGCAAGGACCAGAAGAAATGCAGTAGGTTTAGGAGGAGTACAGCACCCCCTAAGTGGCACTCTGGACTTGCGAGGCCAGGACACCTGCTTTTGTTTCGTCTATCTTAAGTGGGAAGCTAGTGCCACCTGTGGCATCTAGACTTGTTGACAAAGCCACTGCTTTTAACTGGACTAGAAAAGGTTAAATTCAGAATTTTCCTGACCTAAATTGCAGAAACTGAACCAGGCCACCAGAAAGCAGCAGACACTTACTCTCCACTTTATCAGCATCCTCCGACTCATCATCATCTCCTTCTGAGTCATCACCATCTGACGAGCTTGTACTAACACTGGACGTGTCAGAAGAGGAAGTCGACGAACTCGATTCGACGACTTTCTTCTTTTTCCTCCTGGTCTTCTTGAGCTTTGCCTTCTGAGCCTTCTTTGTCACTTTTGCCTTGTGTCTGGATTTTGACTTGGCTTTCTTCTCCTTCGGAGGTGGTTCTTTTTCGTCCGAGTCATCGGATGATGAGTCACTGTCATCCTCGTCATCATCCATTTCGTCATCGTCTTCTTTGTCGGTCAGCAAACTGACGATTTCTAAAAGATGGTATGGGTATGAAGCCAGCTTTTCAAACGACAATGAAAACAAAAGATTCCATCCTCGGAAGTCGGAAGATATGAGTTTCACATGACACACCAGAGAGAGAAAGACTACCACAGACTGCCATTATTATTTTTTTTTCAACAGTTTACCAACTTTCACAAAACACTTTGAACATGATACAAGAGTCTGTCCAAATGTGAAAAACAAATTGAAATTGTGGCCATCATGTCATAAGTGATTTTCAATTCACAAATAAAAAAATTTCCACTGGGATTAGAGCATGCAAGGTAAAAAAGCCGAAATGGCCTGACAACAATAATTATTGTTGAATCATGGCAGATTTACTAAAACTACCAACGGAACATTTACAGCTAGGGCCATGAAATCCCCTCACAAAGAGGCTCGGAAACCTCAATTATTGGCCCCCAATCTTATCTTCATTATCTGCCAATTTTAACCGTGTGCAAATTTGTAGCATCTTCTACGATTCTAGACTCATGAGGAAGACGATTCATTTTTTGCATTGCCTATGTGTAAAATGAGGCCCAACTGGCCGAACAAAGCAATGGTCATCTCAAAACCAAAATTTCCAAGTTAGCAACACATTTTCCAGAGATTTCACAAAGGATTCCGAAAGAGCATTGGTAAAGTTGTGCAAAAAAGCTGAAAATCAAAAAAAATTGGAAAATTCTGCAAATTTGGACAGTGCCCCTCCGTGATGCTGGTATAGGTAGTAGCGGCAGAATTGTGTATCCATACATGTGTTTTTCCCATTTAACTGTTGCCTCAAAAACTTTTTCCTTTATTTTTATTCTTATGCAGGCATTAGAAATTAAAGCGTCGGATTGCAACAAGGTTTTGTACAGGTGTCAGATTTTGACCTCGCTTGTTAAAGATCTTTAATTTCTGCAGCATAGATTTTTATCAATTCCGGAATCCTGAAGTGGCGGGGAAAAAATTTAAAATTTTTTTT
>JASGXE010010081.1:0-14712 GCA_030068105.1 Sinentomon sp. SZTP_YWyxl
CCGCCATACTTTCATTTGCACTTGTGTTCGTCAGCCCTTTCTAGGTTATCAATGCAATAATTGGTGCGGCTATCGCCATCGATACTGCTTCTCAGTCATAATCATACTTCTGTGCATGTATTGGCAATCAAAGAGTGCATCTTATTATGCATCAATGCGTCATTCGTTCGCGACGACATCCGATTCAGAAACGATCACACTTCAGTGTGACCATTTGAGTCGGCAAAAGCTTCTCAGATCTCAATGCAATTTAATGGCGACAAAAATGTTCATCCGTAGACGTCGATGAAGACCATTGCGAACATCAAATCCCGCCAGAATGTAACGATCCCCGACTCAGAACGCAAACGATCCCCGACTCACCAAAAAACTAGCAAACTGTTGATTTTCTATACAGAGAAATAGCAATCCCGCGCCACGTGCAGTTTCATTACTCTACAGCGCAGCCAAATTTTCGAGTGATCCAAGAACTCGGTTCCTTTTCGCACCACAGAAGAAATGCGTGGTAGGTCGAGAACGACGAAGAATCAACTTGCGCTCCCCAGTTTTCAGCGGCAAATATTCCGGCAACACATTCAATGCTACTTGTTTCAATACTGCAGAATATTTCAAACTAAAGGTAGATACTTAAATTCCGATATTTCTTCCAGATCTATCAGCACTGGCCCTGTCTTCGACAAATGCCACTGGAGAAAACAATGATCAGCAGTGAGTGCTCCAACCTTGTAACAAACATGTCTCCAATAACAACATGTCAACGAAAAACTCCGTCTTTTTTCTAAGTTAACAGGCTCTTTTTGGAAGATACATAGCTATTTCGTCAACCTTTTTTACCCTGGATTTTGAACCACTGTCATTGAATCTGAGATATTGCATGCCATTCTAATTTGTAAACGGGCAAAGACTCTGATTGCAAGAAGACATAAAAAGACCGCGCGGAAGCAAGATCTAAATGGTGATTATGCGCGCAATCGATCAAAGTTTAATCACTTGCGCGGTGTTGTTCTGCGTTTTCCTTGTGAAGCACACAGAACTTGACATGTATTTTGAACTTTTGATTGTTTTAAGTGTAACTTGTATAGCATTTACCTGAACATGCCATGTAGGTTCTCTGCATCCGGGACATACAATGCTTGCATTTGATTCAATTTGTTTCTTATTAATGTTGTTAAAAACATGAAAATATGTATATCTTGTTATGAACGTATGATGACTTCCAATGGGGAAATTGCCTTCCTTTTTAAGCATGTTATTTAATGTTTCTAAAATCATTGTCTTTTAAAATATTGCTGTTAAATCAATGTCGTTGCTATTGTCGTGTTTTAAGGGCAAACTGTTCGACTTTTTGCTTCCTGCAATCACAAAGTTTTCCATTACGTATAAAAACGCGCAACTAGTTTTGACTGTTCGGTTTTTGTTTGGCTTTGAAATTCGAGATTTTTTTTTTACAAGAACAGGGAATTTTGAACATCACTTTGTTGACTCATTGAAAGATCATAAAATACATTTTCTTCGCAGAAAGGTAATTATTATTCAGCTGTCTTGCTTTCGCCAGCAGGACCACAGAATTGTCGACAAGAATCGAGTGTCGAAAAATGCAGCATGAAAAGACACAAATAATTATCAATGCTTACGACGATGAGAAAGCAAGGCGAACTTGGACTCTGCGGGCATGCATGCGTGCTCCCCTTTATTTATTTAAAAACCCTAGATATCCCGCAAACAGGATATGAGCGGCAACCGAGAGCAGGCGTTGTCTCCAGCGCCTGACTCTGTCAACTATGTTGTGGTCGCAAGTGGAAACGGCTGAAACGGGGAGCAATGAGCACGCGTTATCTCCAGAGCCTGGCGGCGTCACGAATATCGTGACCGCAGTGGGTGGGAGGGAAAACCGAGAGCAATGATCAGACGCAGTCTCCAGGCCTAATAGCGCGTCCACACATACGCGATTTTGTCGCGTTGTCGCGTCGGCGCGCGCGAAACGTTGTCCGGTGCAACGACATTGCGGCACGTGTGAAGAAGGAATCACCATGCAGAGTGTACTGCACGCAAGACGATGATGTCGCACCCGATAACTTTTACGCGCGCGACGACGCGACAACGCGACAAAATCGCGTATGTGTGGACGCGCTATAACTCTGCCAACTTATAGCGGGTCCACACATTCGCGATTTTGTCGCGTTGTCGCGTCGTCGCGCGCGTAAAAGTTGTCCGATGCAACGACTTTGCCATGTGTGAAGAACGAATCACCATGCATATTGTGCAACACACAAGGCGATGTTGTCGCACCGGACAACTTTTACGCGCGCGACGACGCGACAAAATCGCGAATGTGTGGACACGCTATTATTGTGGCCGCAGTGCGGCGGAACGAAAACGGGAGCAATGAACAGCAGTGGTCTCCAGCGCTTTGCGATGTCAACTATGTTGTGGCCGCAATATGCGGAACTAAAACGGGAGAAATGAGCACGAGTGGAGCGTGACTTTTAGCAGTCGGCGTTGTAACCTGAATGTGACCGCATGTCGGGCAGAACTAAGACCGATTTCAACCGGTAAGATCCGCTGTTGACGCGAACACCATTTGCATTTCGTATCTGCATATTTTGGGCCAAATTATCATATTTCGTATGTCTATCATCAACAACAAAGTCACATGAAACATATCGCGAAAATGGCCTTACCTTTATCACAATTGCTTTTACAATGATTAACTATTTATTAGTTGTTCGATGTATAGATCTGAGAATGTCATTTGTTGCCTATCTTTTAACAGTAGGTTTCTAGAGATCATCAGTTCACCAAGAGTTTTCAAACCTCAGCAATTGGTTTTGTTTGGCGGAATGGTCACATTGAGAAGTCGGAGATAACTGACCTTGACCTCGCATTTCTACAGTGTAGCGTATCAGGTCAATATTTGAACACTTGCGAGGCTGGGTCTAGTGGTCTCCTTACGATAAAATGCTTTACATCGGGTAGTTTTGGTGTTACCTACCTACTTGTTTAAAATTAACGATCCCATCCATATCTGCCGATCTTCGTGTTTGTTTGAGCATTTAGAATTTTGTATTCGTCTGCAGCTTTTGCTTGCGCGAAAGTTTTGTTGGACTTATTCTCGCTAATTTCGAGCAAGAGCCCCACCTGTCTATGAGTTTAAAACAAAGATGATTGTAATTCAATTAATAATCACATTAATTATACAAATATAAACAGAACGCAGGGGCAACCAAAATTGTGTGTTTTATTTTGTAAACTTCGGAACTTGCGGGCATTTTCAAATTGGACCATGCATTTGTTGCATATTTTTGAAGTTTCCTCCTTTCAAAAGTATTCGGATAAAACCAAATCAAAAGGCAAATGGAATGAGCGGTGCAGCACGAATAAAACGCCTGAAGGAAAAAAATTCCAAGAGAGACCCTGCATTCGAGGGGACAAGTCAGCGCACATCTTCCTTAGACGAGAGGCATGATGTTTTGCGGCGCATTTTACCCATTGATTCTCGATAGCGCCTGCTGAGTTAATAATTAACTCCTTTACCATCGTGCACTTTTATCACAGAGAAAAATGATTTGGTGTGGCAACACAAAAATGAGTTGACACAACTCATTTCTGTGTTGCCACAATTCATTTTTGTGTTGCCACAACAAATCATTTTTCTCTTGTGATACAGCCGATTTAATTTGGATTGTGCACTTTTTTATTGAAACCCTGTTTTTTCTGTGCGCTCTTTTGGGAAAGTATCCAATGTCAAATCTTGCGAAATTACACGCATCAGTGATTCTGAACCTTACCTACCTATAGCGCATAGATAATTGTTTTTTTTTTTTTTAAATTCGCATACACTTTTCGATGTTAATTATTCTTTATTCTTTACTCTTTAAATCAATACGACTGCGAGGTAGCAGAGAGTCACAAGTACATATTCAAAATAAAAATATCGATAAAATGGAAACTGGCGACAACCAAAAATTCAGAATCAATCTCAAATCAAAATAACGCACAATGCAAAAAAATAAGAATCAGGACTGGACCGCAACTTGCGATGGCAACAGCCCAGAACTGACAAGATATTAATAATCATGGAACAGTCTGAAGGAAGGGGGTTCCATTCACAAATTGTGCGGGGAAAAATAGTTATGGTACGCACTTAAAGAACAGATGGGGTGGGTAAAACAAGCACCATTGTCAGTTCTCTTTTGAACGGGCTTACGCGCGTAAACGGAAGGAGAGGAAGCAGAACCTCTTCAGATAAGATATTAGGATCGGCCGATCAGATGGTCTGTGATCTAACATCGCTATAGTTCATATAGTTATTGTGTTCAGATATAAACTGCGTTTCGGACAGGTACCTACCTGAGTCAATTTGCAGAGTCTTGATTTCAAAGCTCGAATTTAATAAGCCAATATCGTTGCCAATAAATGTGTCGAGTTCGCTAAAATCGACGTTCGTCCTGCGGAAAAATAAACAATAAACCTCATAAAGAAGAAAGCAGTCACATTATTTTGTCTGTTATTGACACTAAAGGATATTGAACACCCTTTCAACCAACTTCTCAACAAATATGCAATTCAAACAAATATGACGAAGTCATTGATCTTGCTGACGAAATCACGTTTTATATAACGCCTAATATCGAGATGGTAAAAATGCGATTTTATTTGTTGCATTTCCGATTATTTCCGTTCACCACGACACTTTAACAGTGTAAGCTGTTTTCTTGTAAGTCACATTGACGCTCTTGAAATTGCAGAGAATTTCCGCCCTGTTCATCATGAACGACTACGGCTTCAGATCCAGCGTAACGGCCTGTGGTGAGCGCGGCCTCTAACCCCTGCTTCAGAGAAGGTCGGAAGACGATTTTACACTTTCAAAAAAATCCTTAGAGGTTCCCTGCTCATCCTTCTTCCGGATGAAATTCGAGCAAAGGCAGTTCAATTGTAGCTGCTTCCACACCAATAAATTTTTGGCTCCCACAAGTTAAACATACACTTTCATTCTTTTTATCCTAAGACCATTCGGGAATTGAATTTTCTCCCCAAGGACTCCAATTTAATTAGAAATTCAATCGCTTCTTGAATTAAACTTGAGTTAAACGCTCCTTTTTCAAACCTTCCCCATTTTGACTTCAATTGGTCGTTTTTAAACTTTGTTTCTCTCCTGTTTGTCATCAAAAGTCATTCCGTTGTCCTGTTCATATGTTCTTTTTTTTTGTAACCCTTGACTGCTGATATGGTGCATGTGTTATGTTTGCATTTAAATGGCAAATTACAAATACAAATACAAATATAAAAATAAAAATATTAACGCCAGTGCAAATTGCCACCATGAGAAGTCGAAATGCAGAGAAAAGGTTTAATTTTCAACCTAATTTGTCCAACCACTCGATCCGATAGGAAAATCAATCTGGCCACCCACTCATTGATATTGAAGTGTACAGAATTTGCTATGCTTTTGCGATCCTCCAGGAAAAAGGAACAAAAAGTACTTAAAAAGAGTAAGAGGCCATTCAAAAGAAAGGTTACTTTTAGGTGCGCCATATCACAACAAAGGAAAAGGAAAAATTTCCCCAAAAGGTGGCGGGCCTCTCCACAATTATAGTTTGTAAATATTCCCGAGGCAATTCAAAGGAATTGAAGAAAAACATTGGATATTTCCTTGTTCAAGGCAGAAAAAGGCACATGAGAAATTGGGGTTGAAAGGCCCAAGGTTTTGTGGGGAAGTAAGTGGCGGGACGAATTAATTTGTACCCCAAGGTTTTCCCATCTTTTAACTGTTGCCTTCCGAAACTTTTTTTTGCCGTTTATTCACACAGAAATTCCCAAATTTCCCAACAGGTTTTGGGGTGGGGTTTTCCTCAAAAAATTAACTTTAATTCCCAGATGGATTTTTGCTAAAAACTAAACATTCCGGAATTTTTTGGGCCAAATTGGAATAAAATTGGTCCCCCATTAAAAAGCCCAACCGGTAATACACTTTCATTTGACGACCAAATTTACTGCCATGCAGGTTCAAGGACATAGCGAAATCAATGGAAAATTTCCGTGACAAAAACCATCCGACCCCCATTTCATCAGAAACCAGCAACACACACTTAAAAATTTGATATGGGCGGGCACGGCATCCAATTTTTAGAGTTGTTGGTCGCTGCGAGATTGAAAGCATCCAAATGCGGAATTAGCTTGCGGTGAGTTCAGTCGATTATAATGAGGAATTCCAGAGATTCGTTTTTGAACTTTCGAGAACTGGTGGCCTGAATCATCATGAATATCATGCTCTCCCACGATATTCATGTGACTGCAATGGCAAATTCACGGAATACGTATTCATTAAATTTTTTTAAAGGTACCTAAAGACTTATGCCAAAGACAAACCTTTCGAATGCCGCCAGTACCTTCGCACCATGGATATAGCCGACCTGCTGACGGTGGGTGTTAGTCAAAGGAGAGATTGTGGCAGATTCGTTGTGGTCGCTAACGGTATCGTTGATTTTCCAATGCTTGAACGTTGCTGAAAATCTTTGTATCATCGATGTGTTTCCGTTGGATTCGCTTTCACCATCATCATGGAGCTCAACAGTCGTGAGGTGGAGGATAACATCGGCCGTCAACATCGTTGGACCATTCCAATGGAACAAGTAACTGACCTCTTTTACAACATTTTGGCAAGTCCTTTCCGTCGAATTCAACCACAGCTGCGTGGAATCACAATCGGGGAAGATCTCTCCGTCGATCCAGCAACGATGGTTAACGGCAATTTGTGATTTGTTTTGCCCCAAGGACGACAGTAGTACGACTGGCCCTCCATCTATGGCGGTGTCCCAGTACCTCGGATTTATTCTTGTGATCACGTGGGGTTTGCAATTCTCTGAACTTACTTCGTGCACGCATTGAGATCTCCGATTCACAAGGAATCTCACAGGAAGTTTCGCCGAACAAATCCCGGAAAGCACTTCGCCAGGCATATTCAGATTGTAGTACCGACCACTTTGAGTCATTATGCCCTGAATCGGTGTGCCATGCCTGTACTGGGTAGCAAAAAGGTATTGACCATTCGGTGGCACTTGTCTCCAGCTTATCCCCAGTTGGGAGTTTCTTTGCTGAGATGGGCCTTCATTTCGGCCATGGAACTTTGCAATGGTGTCAGCAGGCTCTGCTGATAGATAGAATGTTCCAAGAAAAGCTGAATTCTGTCCTTGTAGAGCAATTCGAACTAGTTCTCCAAACATATCAGCCGATGCTCTGGCTGATTCCAAGAATTGATCAACAGGGTGTTCACGTCCTATGTTTACACCAGTTTCCAGTGAATGACAATGGAACAACCCTTTCTGGGACGTTGTGCAGTCCTGAAATGTGAATGAATGAAATGAAAATGAACGAAAACCCTTATAGTACACATTCAAAGCACATTTCGAGTTGTCCCTTCCGAATTTCAAAAAACTTTGTTGCTTCAAGCATCATTCATACGCGAAGTAGCTTTATTTTCGCCTCGTTCTTTTCGTCTTGTGCACTTCAAAAGCAGTTCAGAAGTGGCACCAATCCTTTGGCTCCATTGCTTCAAGAGCGTAACTACAATAACAGAAGCCAGCCTCATGTTTCTCTGAAGTTGCTCGTAACAACAATAATTGCAGCAAACTTTTAAGTGTATTCCAAACCGCCATCAGTTCTAAATTGGAATGGGAAACTTCGGAAGTGCTTGTTCGAGAATTAAGTCCTCTTCACCGCAGTGAACGGCAAGGGAAGGTTTTCAGAGCCTTTTGAAAAGATGGTTTCGAGTCTCATTGCGGCTCCGACTTCTGAAAGCACTTTGAAAAATGTCAAAGTTTTTACCGCTGGCAAGCAATGCATCAATTCTAGGTAACCCTTGATGTCAACTAGCTTTTCTTTCTTTATTCTTTCTTTATTCTATCAATACGACTG
Source organism: Sinentomon sp. SZTP_YWyxl (assembly GCA_030068105.1). Lineage (NCBI taxonomy): Eukaryota > Metazoa > Arthropoda > Protura > Sinentomata > Sinentomidae > Sinentomon > Sinentomon sp. SZTP_YWyxl. The sequence goes on from JASGXE010010081.1 coordinate 7,915, forward strand.
CGAGGTGGCAGAAGAGTCACAAGTACATACACAAAATAAAAAATGTCGATAAAAAAGGAAACTGGCGACAACCAAAAATCCAGAATCAATCTCAAATCGAAATAACACGCAATGCAAAAATAAGAATCAGGATTGGACAGCAACTTGCGATGGCAACAGCCCAGAAGTAACAAGATTTTTTTTTTATCATGGAAGAGTCTGAAGGAAGGGAGTTCCAATCGCGAATTGTGCGGGGAAAAAAAGAGTTATGGTACGTACTTAAAGAACAGATAGGGTGGTTAAAACAAGCACCGTTGTCAGTTCTCCTTTGAACTGGCTTACGCACATAAACGGAAGGGAGAGGAAGCAGAACCTCTTCGGAAACAATTTGACGAAAAAGTTCCAAGCGATGGCACTGCCGGCGTTGCTGCAGGCTTGGTAGACCTAGGTCTTCCAAAAGCGCAGTTACGCTATGATTTCGATCGTAAATTCCAGTTATAGCTCTGGCAGCCCGACGTTGGACTCTTTCCAAGGTATGAATTTCACCAGCCAAAAAAGGATCCCAAAGTGCGCAGGCGTATTCAAGAATTGGGATAACTAGAGTTTTAAAAGCCCTCAACTTGACAGTAATTGTAGCATGTCTCAGGTTACGGATTAGGAAGCCAAGTGACCTACAAGCTTTAGCAATTGTATAATTAATATATGCAGTTGCCATCGCAGATCACTGGAAAAATACACCCGAGATATTTGTAGCTAGAGACAGACTCAAGAGCCGTACCATTGAGCTTATAAATTGTCTGATTAATGATGGTCGGTATACGTTGCCGAGAGAAGACGAGTGATTTACATTTATCAACATTTAGGTTCATTTTCCATTTAGCACACCAAGTTTCGATCATATTGAGATCGTTTTGTAAAGACTCACAGCTCTCAGGACCGTCGACCCGACAATAGAGAACCACATCATCGGCAAAGAGACGGATAGAACTAGCGAGACCCTCAGAAATATCGTTTATGTACACTAGAAAAAGTAGCGGCCCCAAAACACTGCCCTGAGGTACCCCAGAAGTCACTTCAAGACTCGCCGACTTTACTCCAGAAACAGACACATAGTGGGAGCGCCCCTCCAAAAATGAACAAAGAAGGTTTATCAGGCAAGAGGGCACGTTTAGCCTCACCAATTTTAAAATTAGCAGCTCATGTGGAATTAGTCAAACGCTTTTTTGAAATCAAGGAAAACTGCATGAACAGGAATCTTCTCATCGATTGAACGTAGAATGTCGTCAGCAAGCGAAATTACCTGCAGTTCGCAAGATAAACCTCTGCGAAAACCAAATTTTACAATGAAAAAATTAACAGATTCTAAGAAATTTAAAAGTTGACTTTGCAAAATTCGTTCAACAAGCTTCGAACACAAACACGTCAAAGAGATCGGGCGGTATCCCGCAACAACACTACAGTCTGCTCCTCTTTTAGCGACAGGAATAACATTTGCCTGTTTCCAATCTGACGGGAATTCGCCCGACACAAACATTTTTTCAACAAGAACAGCGATCGGAGTGGAAAGAGGCAAAGCAAGTTCCTTTAAGAGTCTCCCTGGAACTCCATCCGGCCCAGCAGCTTTTTTAGGTTTAATCTTTTGGAGAAGTCGAAAGATTCCAAAACTGGTTTTTTTGGGTATTCCGCAGGGCCTAGGCCAGTTTGCCTTTCTAAAAGCATTTTCAGTGGTAAACCACTCGAACGTTTAGTGTAGACGCTGCAAAAATAGGTGTTAAGCTCATTTGCCATATCAAAATGATCGGTGGTCAGAGAGCCATCTGACGCTTTCTTCAAAGATGACAGGGTTTTGCTACCACGTAGCGATTTCATATATCTCCAAAAAGGACGAGAAGCATTTGATGCAATGGCGGAAGAGAGAAATTTGCTCTGAAGATCGCAGTTTACCCTGGTGGAGAGGGCTCTGATCTCTGAGTAACGGGAAAGGTCTCTGATTGATCCCGTTTTACGCCAACGGGAATTTGCGACCCGCCTCTGCCTTAAAAGTTTTTTTTGAATGATTGACACAAGGACGATTTTTTTCTCCATCATTTTTTGATTGGGATAGATCTTAGCCAAGTCAATAAAACATTTTGAACAGTGACCAGGCATCGTCCAGAGAGATATCAGAAACCTTCTGTCTAAAGCCAAGGAAAATTTCCGAAGCATAATCCACAATGAATGGCCAATTTGCCTGGCTATAAAGTGCAAAAAAGTGGCCACCTTCTTTGGGGTTTGTTGCACAACAGATTGCCCGGCCATGTCATTTTCACGGCCTCATGGTCGGATATTCCGGGAACGACATTAACTTGTAATTCATTTGACAGTTGGTAAGGACAAGATCAAGTGCGTGCCTAGACGCCCCACGGTTATAAGTGGGATTACTTACCATCTGCCTGAGAGAAAATGTTTGCAACAGACGCGATAGGAACCTATCGTTTTGAGTTAAACTACTAGCAGATGACAAAGTTAATGAATTTGGGGCATTAAAGTCGCCACACAGAAAAAATATTACATCTTCAGTCAAAATTGAAGATATAGAATCATAAATGTTATTAAAAATGGGATTCTCTTTAGAGAGACCAGGTGGAATGTATACACAACCTATCACCACTACCGTGCCCCGGCCAACTTTGAAACGGCACCAGACCACTTCAGCAGGATTTTGTTCAGGAAGGCCTGACGGCTGGGGAGAACTGCCTAGAGACTTATGGACACCGAGGACCACACCACCACCTCTATGTCCCCCGACCCTATCAGCTCTATAAATGTCAAATGAAGGTGGGAAAATCTCAGATGAGCCAATGTTAAGATTTAGCCAAGTTTCCGCCAAACAAAAAATGGAGGAATTATGCTCATTTAAGAAATCACGGAAAAGCACTCTCTTTTCCACGGAGCATATGCTCTGGCAATTAATGACAACCAAAGACCTGGGATACGAAATTGTTAATGGCGATTTTGCAATCCCAACAAAACCAGGATCACCAGCTTTGGTACCAGCAAGCATTTTTACAAAATTTTCAGAGCTTCCCTCGTTAGGAGCTGAAACAGAAACTAACCCAGTTGGAGGCAAAAATGGAGCAGATGCATGCGAAAAAGTAACCTGTGCAGGACAAGAATGAGAAGTGGCGGGGTCTGTTGCAAATGTACTTAATAATGGTTTCACAGTACAGCGACGAAATTTAGAATTTTTAAAATTGCATCTTGTCACCACCGAAGTTGGGTTCCTCGAAACGGATACCCATTTTTTTGATCATTATAAGACAAAAGAAAATTGAATGAATAAGCTAACTCTTGAAGGCCGATTTCCGTGAGGTGGCAGCCGTCTCTCTTCAACCAGGACCGATGGAAGTCATAGTTTATGTCCGAGAACATCAATTGTCTGGACTGGCAGAACTTCCAGAGAATCGAGTTGATGTCGTAAATTACGTCGCATGGTATGTCGGCACGTTTGACTATGCCCGAAAACCCGATTCTTTTGAGATTTGGAGCACTGGCCTTCAGAGCACTTACGAGATCAGCGTAATCACATAACAATATCTCAACACTAGAGAAGTGGCGCAAGTCATTTGTTCCCGCATGAACAATGACGGTTTCAATTTTCTCCAGCAACGAAGCTGAAGAGAGCACAAACGATGCTATCTGCCCAACTCGCGCACCAGGCAGGGATAGCACACTGACACCGGAGCGCCGGATTCGCTTGCCCAGACCGCGCACCAGCGAATCGCCCAAAATAAGGATTTTATCCTTTGGCGATCCCGTAAGATGCTGTCGTCTCGGGCGATATGGCTTTGAATCACCATGTCGATCTAGATGCCCAGATGCCGCACCACGGCCATTTGAGCTTTGCATTTGACTCGTAGTAGTAGTATGGGCAGCCGGGAATTTCGAAGTGAAGGCAGGGTGATGCACTGGTCCGTGAGACTCCAGCCTATTTGGTAGACTGCGGGGTGAGTGATTGGCACGGTTCCGATTAGCAGTCGGCGAGTGAGAAATGAGAGAGACAGCTTCAGGTCGGATCGTCGCTCCCGAGGAAAGCGACTTGGGGATCGCCTTGCTCATGTGACGGCTGGCCTGCTGTTGAATGAAGCCAGAAGACGCTGAAGTCACTGTGCAATTTTCGAGAGATTTTGGAGGGCTTGATGGAGGAGAGTTTCGACTGACCTGCTGCTGAGTAAAACCAGAGGTGATTGAGGCTAATCCGCAAACATCTGGGGCTTGCGGAGGATATGACTGAAGAGGGTTTTTGAAGGCAAAGTTTGTGGAGAAAGGGAGTGGTGGAGGTGGCGATGAAAACGGATGTCCTCGAACCAGCGACACTGCAGATGATATCACGGGAATTTCGAAGACAGAATTTGATGTAACAACAGCTGAAGCACAGGTGTCATCATTTAAAAGCATTTCGTCCATCCTTCTGCCATTGGCTTGAGCAAAAGGAGGAAAGGAGGAGACATGACAGCTCTTAGCGACGGATAAAAAGGGCGGGACTGTAGGTGAGAGTTTCTTTGACTGGCCGTGACTGGGAACCTCTGGGTTGGAATCAGCACAGAAACTCGACGTGGCACACAGTACAGAGTCTGGTGTCAACGACGATGAAGTGGAATTGACTGGCGCTGAAATGAGTGATGATTTCATCCTCTTCCGAATGCATCTGATATTGTAGAAACACCGCAATACCACTAAACATATGAAAAAAACGCAAAAACGCACCCACGAAATGTCGCACGATGAATGATGTCGCACGATATTTAATAATGTCGCGAAAAAAACAACATCAAACTGATCTTTGAACGCGACATAATGCATTACGACCATGCGCTACGCGCCACATTCCACTGAACACAAGGCAGAGGCATGCACATGGGAGTTCGTTCCGACCCGAGGTCAAGGAGAGTCCCGTCCGAGACAAGAGCACCACACCACAACGGAACAGCAAGAGAGAGAGAGAGAGAGACCACCACAGCACACCGGACCAGCACAGCTGGCCTCTTGCGCAGGAGGGTAATGGAGTCGCCGTTGATCGGTTGTTATCGTCCTTGACGGCTTTTACCCCGTGGCATGACAAGCCCGGCTCTTCGAACAAATCTATTCTTTATTCTTTCAAATGTTGAATTTGGTACAATAAAAATAATGTGAAGGAAATGGAATATTGATCAAGATAAACCAATTACGGCGCGAGCGCCTGTGAAATGGCTGCGAATTTGAAGTTTTTCCTTTCAGCTGGCAAGCAAAAAATGTGTAGGCATATTTCCAAGCACCACTTGAACCATCAAGGTCTCCAACTAATTAGAGAATTCTCGATAGTCTTCAAACAATTTATTCGAAAAATGGCCATGAGAATTGCCAAATATGCGTGAATTGCCACATCAGAAATTCATGTTGGAAGAATTTGACATGGCTGAACACGTACAAAGAAGGAAATATCATTTTTTTATCATGCATAGTCTGTCAGCTTAGGAATTAAGCCATGATTCATCCTTTAAGCATATGGAATAGCAGGTGTGTAGTGTAGTTGCATAGTGTAGTTGTTCCATTCCATGTCTCCCTTTGCCAACGTGGCTTTGAATGACGCTTGCAAATAGCGATTTTCCATCATGGAATTAAACAACAAAAAAATCACGTGGACAACGTTATGCTCCTACATGAGAAGACTCTAAGGATGTTCTCTGATGTTTGGGATATTTCACTTGTTACGTTTGATCGGTTCAAACTAATGTTAAGGGAGTTGGTATACCACATCTAAAGCAGTTGGAGCCTGCGGGACTTCCTTCTGTTGGCGAAAGATGGGAGTCCTAATTTCTTTAAAATGGTGATTACACTTATAGGTCTCTGGCAAAGCGACCGGTAATCAGACGGGAGGGCCTACCTTGAATCATCTCAACTTTGGAATTAGATCTCGAATAGAGGAACAGCGCTGGCATACCTCAAGGCGGACATAACGAGGGAAAATAAGCCTTTAATTCGCTTCCGGGAAGAATAACGAAGAATATATGAGCGGCCTTATTGGTATTCGCAAAATGAATATATTTGCCGCAAAAAGCCTTCATGGAGTATTGCGGTAACATTTCGAGTCAACCAAGAGTGACCAAGAGTAACGTTTAACTGCTTAATTTGAAGTTGGTCCACTTTCTGAGGTAGAAAACCATAAAGGTCACCGAATAGGATCTGGAAAGAGCGAGATTCGTTCCTTCCGTTTGGCATTTTGAGGGTATTTTCACAAATCAGCGCGCAACTCTATTTTGATTTAAGAAGTCCAGAACTTCCAAGCGTTTGCTGCTAATAAAATAACATCAAAGCGATGCCTGACAGCTCGAGCTGCAGATGAACCATGATTTATAGTAAAATCTCAGGAGTCACCATTTTTCGGAGGGGTTTGAAAATGCATGATGTTGAAAAAAATCAAAAATGTGTGAAATGATGACTGCCCATGCCACTCGCGCGACAGAAGCGTGGTGGTAGCACCTAATGCCCGACACTATACTCGTACCAGCCATAGTGTTCCCTGGGCGGTGTGCCTGGAGAATTGAGAGCTATACAAAAGCATATTCTGTAGAAATATCTCACCTCGTCACAGCAACAGTTCAAATCGCAAGAATCCCTTGTAAAATCACATTGACAAAAGACTGAAGAATCAACATCAGGATTCCAACTGCGTTTCTTATCACCTTTCAGGTCAGCAATCGTTGCCACCTTTGACCAGTTGATAGATGTTGGCTCAGGCCAATATCCTCTCATGTTTACGCTTGGAAATGACCGCGGCAGGTCAGCCGTTTTGATGTGCAA
>JASGXE010010082.1:0-27513 GCA_030068105.1 Sinentomon sp. SZTP_YWyxl
TTGGGTATTTCATCCACAAAAAGGATAAGCTGAGTCTCACAAGACCGTTTTTGGCGAAAACCAAACTGGTTAGGATGGAGTAAGTGATTGCTGTTGAGAAAAGACATAAGAAAGTTTGCAATAATACGTTCAAATAATTTGTAGGCGATGCAAGTGAGGGAGATTGGTCGATATCCCTCCGGTTTATTTTTTGGATATCCTTTCTTGGGGATTGGTGTGACAGTGGCTCTTTTCCAGTCAGCTGGGATTGTTCCATGGGAGCAAATTAGCTCAAATAAAGCACTGAACGCAGTGGACAGCGACGGGGCAAGCTCTTTCAACAATCGACCAGGCAATCCATCCGAGCCAGGGGGCTTTTTTGCTTTTATTCCTGATAATAATTTTTCAACACCACGGGAGTTTATTTTTAATGGGGTATTGTCAGCATGATGGGGAAGACCAACGGGACTCGCATCATCAGGATAATTGAAATGGTCATCGGTCGAAATAAAAACACTTGAAAAAAATTCATTGAAAACAGATGCCTTAAAAAAGGGGTGTCGCAAAGGGTGCCATTAGAACCAGATATTGAGGGAAAGCTATATGAATAAAGCTTCTTTATTCAGGGATTTAAGAAATTTCCAGAAACCACGTGAATGATTCCTTTCAACTGCTTGCGTAATAAAATTATTATAAAGGGCAGAGTTTAATTTTGTACATTGCTCTTTTGCATTGTCATAACGAATCCGGCCTATTGGAAGGCCACTTTTCCTCATGCATGCATTGAGTTTCCTTTTCTTATCACCTTCGAAGACTTTCATCTGCAGTGGTGGTGCTGGCAGAACAAAGAGAACACTAAAAAAATAGTGCATTTCTGGCACATTGCCACATTTTTATGAAATAAATTGTTTTGTTTTTTTTACGAGTATTATTTTTGTTGGGTTTTTCAAGAACGGTCTGCGCATGGCTTGCAGTGGCCAGCGTTCTCTGTGCAAGAGAAGTTTTTATCAATTTGCTTCACGTGAAACTCTCTCACCGCACATCGTTATCCGTCCGAAAGTTTTCTGCTGTTTTTTACGGTGCGAAATGTATTGCGTACCCGATGTCAGACGTCATTTTGTTTGCTCGTTTATGCCGGACACCTATAGAACAGTTAGCGTGCAAATTGACGCCAAAATGTTATCATAATTGGAGGAATCAACACGGGGTCCACTAACAACTCCGGATTGCGAAGAGTATATAAGTCGCCAGACCGGCAGAGCGTAATTGATTGCTAAACGTGGTTGTGTATACCCATGCGTTTCTTCTCTCGCTTTTTCACTGTTTTCATCCCATGTCATTTTACCCTTCTGTCACCAGAACATTTGTGACAGTGTTGTTTGAATGTCCGGATAGCGAAGTACATTTTCGCCATTTACTCCAATGGAAAAAATTAACTAAGATACCTCGACTAGGTAGTGCGGTATAGTGCTACCTCATGATGATATCTCCGCCGACGCCTTCTCCGGGTTGTGGGGTAAAATTTCGCCATTTACTATACACACGGAAAAGATTTTACCCCACAATCGGCGGAGAGATCATCATCGAAGGGGGCGCTATTTCGTGGATGGAGGTAACGTATAGTTAATTTTTTCCATTGGAGTAAATAGCGAAAGTTTACCTGGCAGTTCGGAGTTAGAGTGCCCCCGTCATGATCTCTTTGTTGTAAAAAATAATGGTTCATGAGTGCTCTCTTTTTGGTTGTTTTCTCTCCGTTCAAAAGATTCCTCACTGTCAATGCGAAGAATTACGACGAATATTGCCAAAATGATGTGTTTCTCCTATTCTCACTCAACCGTTACCAACAGAGGCCCCACGCACATTCTGTCAAAATCCGAGATCAATGATAACCAACAATGATGTTTCTCCTATTCTCACTCAACCGTTACCAACAGAGGCCCCACGCACATTCTGTCAAAATCCAAGATCAATGATAACCAACAATGATGTTTCTCCTATTCTCACTCAACCGTTACCAACAGAGGCCCCACGCACATTCTGTCAAAATCCAAGATCAATGATGATCAAGATCTCTTTCGATCTGGAAAGTATTTAAAGAAGCCGCGAACGATGATCACTTGTAGAGACAATGTGAAGCAAAGCTTCTCATCTAAATCAGATTAAAAATGCAATGCATTTAGTCGTATTTTCTACCGAAAACAGCAGTAAATATACGGGCAGCAGATGGATTGTGGCGGTGGGATAAATGTACCCATTTATGTATTTTTCCCGTTTAATTGTTGCTTCCGAATATTTTTTCGTTCTTTTATTCTTATGCAGGCGGCAGAAATTGAAGCGCCAGATATCAACAAAACGCTCCATGGTGTCAGATTTTGACTACAGTTACAAAAGAGGATCTACAATTTCTACAGCATGGAGTTTTTGCCAGAATCTGAACGGTCGAAATTGTTTACATCTATGTGTACATTAATTCCACCGACGCTTTCCATATCATACCAACATCCAGCACTCATGCTGTAGATAGCCCGAGTGAGTGAGCTGATGACATCCTTCTTCCACTTCTTGAAGATGCCAATATGAGAGTGTATTCGCGCTCCTCATCTCAAAATATCCAGCGAAATTTCGATTTCTACATGCTTAATCAACCGATTTCGACCGGAGTTTCATTGTTCAGGGAATTCTCATTTTCCTCTAAACATGCTGTATACTCGTGAGTTATAAATAATAACGGTCGTATTCCCTATTGCAATAACTCACCCTCAGGTTCAACTCAATAGCCAATTCAATGGATAGATTTGTGTTGGAAAATTTAATTTCAATGCCCAATGCTTGTTCCTTTTCCATTGTCTCTCTATATAATAAAGTTCAAATTAAGACATTTTTCCCTTTGGCAAAATTGAATCTTCGTGTGTGTGCCCACACGCGTCAATCTGTCGGCGGAGTCTTTTGTGTTGGTTGTGCCGCCACCCACGCTGCAATAATTCAGCAACAATGCATTGTTGCTCTGCAACAATGCCTTGCTGCCTTCAGTCTCGTGAAAATGATTGTGATCCATTTCTGATTGTTAAAAAGTTTACAGCCGCATAATAATTAGCGCTCGCCATGAGAGTTATCTGATTCTCTTCATATTTATCCGATTTTATTATATTTCAGATTTGGCAGTACGGAAGCGGCCACCTTTTGCTGTCTGACCACACTCTGGAAGCAGCTTCAGAAAGAAGGCGAGGCAAACGTCTATTTCTACGCTAACCTATGTCACCTGCAGAGGCCAGGGGTGTGGAGATCAGAGGTGAGAAGTCAAATTTCAATTTGAATTTCAGTTTGGCAACCAAACGAAAGAACGCAAGGCATTGCGATTTGATGCCAATTGAATCATTGTGCTGTAAATCTTTTTGCCAATTTATTCTACATCAGCTGACCTTTGTTCAATGGCCTCGCTTATGGAATACTATGAAAGATGAAAGCAGAAAAGATGGAAAAATCAGATCGTTTAGGTACTCTATTTACACCTTTCTTTACACCATTTACACCATTTACACCATTTTATACACTATTTAAACCATTTTATACACCATTTACATCATTTTATACACCATTTGTATAAATAGGCTAGTAACTATCAATCAATTATTGATGCCTCCATTTAAATCTTCACGAAGTTTTGATAGTGAGTCACGCTTTGGTACCCATCTGATCTTTCTGCTGCAATAATAAAACGACTAAGAAGCCTTTGGAATCCAAATTCAAGACCTCTAACTTTTAGGAATAAAACATGAACCTAAACCAAGTCGTCTCATATTCCAAGAAATATAATGGAGATGCGGTAGAGGTATTTTGATATATTTTGACACAGGTATCCTGCCAAATTTTGACTTACAATTCTTTTCCATTTTTCTCATTGCACTATTTTCAGGAGGACTATCTCTTCCTCTACAGGGCAGTGGAGAATCTAATCAGCAACAGCAGTAGTGCCACCACCCCCATTCTTCCCCTCCCTATCCCCATGCTCGACGGTGTTTCACACTACGCCTACCCTAACGCTAATGGACACGTTAAGGCTAGCATCCCAAGCCCCAATGGACACGCCACCCTCATTCTCCACCCAGACCAATACAATGGAACACTGCGGAGACCCCCACCTCAACCACACGACCGGGTGGTTCAAGGTACGCTGAAGAGGGCGGACCAAAGCTGACTAGTGTAGATTAGGACTACGCCCCCATGCGTCACCTATTTTGTGCATACACCCCATTTTTGTATGGCTAAATTTGTTTATTTTGTAGTGATTGATAGCTTACACCTTTTCCTACGACTAAAGACTTTCGCTGAATGATCACCGCCCGCCAGTTTTTGTAACCAAAATAAACTGATCGTGTAACCAACCGCTTGTGCCACAATTTTTGTATTTTCCGTATGTACGAGTTAGTTTTTGTTGTACGTATATCAAATCTGCTGTAAACTCCGAATCTGTGTAAAATTGTCGCTGCGAACGAGCCGTTTTCTCACGAATTTATTTCAAGCTAAGTTTCTGTTTCAACAAGCCAATTTTTACAATTCATTTCAACGGATATAATGTCATTGAGGATCCTCGGACATTGCATATACAAGGAGTGACTCTTCCAATCGAGAGTAACTCGGAAAGAACCCGATTTTAAATTCCCCTGGGTTGAAAGATCTTTCTGGGCAAGAAAATTCTAACTGGACAAAGCGTGTGACCTGGTAGATTTTGGGATGCTTTCAATCAGAGATTGGTTGATTCTCGACTCGTACCGTTTTCACCTTGTCTCGATTTTACGTCTCGATCTGTAACATAAATTAGCAGAAGCGGCTTGATTTTGATTAACCCTGGTTTCTTTGTGCAAATTTCCGGCATAGATTTTTGAAATCATAGTTTTTAGAGAAAAATTGAGTACTCGCAGGCAGTTTTTCGTTTCACACTGTGAAATCCCGAGCGAGAAATTTCACAACAGCACATTTCAAGGAATGTCCGCTGGATTAGTGAGAAATTTTCCAACACATTTCAAAAACGGCCGCTGGCTTGGTGAGAAGTTTCCCAACACATTTCAAAGGAATGTCCGCTGGATTGGTCAGAAATTTCCCAACACATTTTAAGGAATGTCCGCTGGATGAATAAGAAATTTCCCACAAATTTCAAAGGAATGTCTGCTGGATTGGCAAGAAACTTCGCAGCACATTTCAAATGAAAGTCCGCTGGATTGGTGAGAAATTTCCCAGCACATTTCAATGGAATGTCTGCTGAATTGGTGAGACATTTCACAAAGCACTTTTCAAGGAATGTGCTATGGGTTGGTGATAAATGTCCACCAGTTTATCTGACATTTGCACCATTTGACAGAAAAATGGCGAAAAATTGCCAATTTGGTCATAGACTTTCAGCGGAAATTTATCACCGATTTACAGGATTTATACGCATTCAATCAGAGCCCAGTTTTCTTCACATACGAATCACTGAATTGTCATCGTTTTATTCATACCCCACCACTTCAACGCCGCGCACATTTCTTCAATATCTAGGTTAGCTTTCATCGTTTGTTGTGTTCAAAATAGGAGCTTTATTCGTTTTTCTTTGAAATAAATGTCGCAAAAGTAGTTTTGTGTTACTCCTGCAACGCAATTCGCATGCCTTCATTTCCCCAAACATTTGTTCATGGCAGATTGTTGGTATCATCTGTATCTGCGATTTTGTTTCGGGATGTGTTTCACAGATGTCCTGGCATTAATCATTTGATCAAGACCCATCTCCCCATGATCTATCGAAATCAGGGACCCATCTCCGTCGAAAACCCAGTGAATACAAACAGGATTTTATTGAGAAAACATAACAGTCCAACTGTGTGAAATCAGTTCCGCGGAGCGACTTTACGTTCGGCCGTATTCCCCATTGCAACCCACCCTCAGGTGCCACTCAATAACCAATTCAATGGACAGATTTGTGTTGTGAAAATTTCATTTCTATGCACAACGCTTATTCCTGTTGCATTGTTGGAAAAATGCATCCCTCTGTTGAATTGGCTATTGAGTTGAACTTGAGGGTGAGTTGCAATGGGGAATACGGCGGTAGTCTTTTACACATGCCATGAAAGATCTGCTTTCTTTGTTTTCTTCTGCTCTTTCAAACAATAACAAAAATTTTAATTTCTCATCCACATGAGTTCCAGTGGAAAACTTTTCATCATGGTCGGCCAAAACCAACAAAACATTCAATGTTGTATTCCATTTATTGATGCAGGGAAAAATACAACACACGTGCATAGCGGCGGCGGAATTAATGTACTCATAGATGTAAAAAATTACGACCGTTCAGATTTCGGCAAAAATCCTATGCTGCGGAAATGATTAAAGATGATCTTTTGTAACCGAGGGAGGTCAAACTCTGACATCTCTAAAACGCTTTGTTGCAATCTGGCTCTTTAATTTATACCGCCTTCATAGGAATAAAAAGAAAAACATTCGGAGCGACAGTTTAATGGGGGAAGACACATGCATGGGTACATTAATTCTGCCGCCACAATACAGTCGACACAGGGACCGGCCTGCGCAATCGTGGCTGTAAGTCCAGGTGGAAGAAAGCCGTTTCGTGGCGCCCTGTCTTGCAGCTGTTCCTGCCTGACATTGTGCCAGTGGGTAATTATTTTCAAAAGGGGTACACCTGCTCCCCATAGGCTCTTGCAGGGAGTGGTCTACGCGCCTGTGCCGAACCTCGACAGAGATATGAACAGCAGATGATGATGTAGAAATGGTTATTTTTTGTTTTCAAAATATCTTGAGCAGAATATTTTTTGTTAAATAAATGTTCTAAAATGGAAATAAAACGAAGATCTTTCTAAATCTTTGAAATTGTCTTGCAATTTCTCTGTGTCCATGCATCTGTGTGTCATGAAACGATAAGGATCTCGGTGGATGCGTGTCGAAGGTCAATTTGGCAGGTCAGTCTCCTGTTCTGCTGCTAAGGGGAACAATGGGATGATCTAATGTCCGTATATCTTACGCTGTGGATATTCTCACGCATCCCACACAAAAGGTCAATGATGACATGCCTATATAGTCATGTGAGAGATGATTATAAGAAGAATCATGTGTGGCATGTTTAAGATCTTATTGGAAATTTGAGTAGTGCTATTTTTATGAAATCTCAGAAATATCAATTGCAATCGTCTTAGAAAATATTATCAGAAATGTTGATGATGCAAATGCAAGGGTACAGAAAGTTTTCTGCTGTTTTTACGGTGCGAAATGTATTGCGTACCCGATGTCAGACGTCATTTTGTTTGCTCGTTTATGCCGGACACCTATAGAACAGTTAGCGTGCAAATTGACGCCAAAACGTTATCATAATTGGAGGAATCAACACGGGGTCCACTAACAACTCCGGATTGCGAAGAGTATATAAGTCGCCAGACCGGCAGAGCGTAATTGATTGCTAAACGTGGTTGTGTATACCCATGCGTTTCTTCTCTCGCTTTTTCACTGTTTTCATCCCATGTCATTTTACCCTTCTGTCACCAGAACATTTGTGACAGTGTTGTTTGAATGTCCGGATAGCGAAGTACATTTTCGCCATTTACTCCAATGGAAAAAATTAACTAAGATACCTCGACTAGGTAGTGCGGTAGTGCTACCTCATGATGATATCTCCGCCGACGCCTTCTCCGGGTTGTGGGGTAAAATTTCGCCATTTACTATACACACGGAAAAGATTTTACCCCACAACCCGGAGAGGGCATCGGCGGAGAGATCATCATCGAAGGTGGCGCTATTTCGTGGATGGAGGTAACGTATAGTTAATTTTTTCCATTGGAGTAAATAGCGAAAGTTTACCTGGCAGTTCGGAGTTAGAGTGCCCCCGTCATGATTCTTTTTGTAAAATAATGGTTCATGGGTGCTCTCTTTTTGGTTGTTTTCTCTCCGTTCAAAAGATTCCTCGCTGTCAATGCGAAGAATTACGACGAATATTGCCAAAATGATGTGTTTCTCCCATTCTCACTCAACCGTTACCAACAGAGGCCCCACGCACATTCTGTCAAAATCCGAGATCATGATACCAACATGATGTTTCTCCTATTCTCACTCAACCGTTACCAACAGAGGCCCCACGCACATTCTGTCAAAATCCAGATCAATGATAACCAACAATGATGTTTCTCCTATTCTCACTCAACCGTTACCAACAGAGGCCCCACGCACATTCTGTCAAAATCCAAGATCAATGATGATCAAGATCTCTTTCGATCTGGAAAGTATTTAAAGAAGCCGCGAACGATGATCACTTGTAGAGATAATGTGAAGCAAAGCTTCTCATCTAAATCAGATTAAAAATGCAATGCATTTAGTCGTATTTTCTACCGAAAACAGCAGTAAATATACGGGCAGCAGATGGATTGTGGCGGTGGGATAATGTACCCATTTATGTATTTTTCCCGTTTAATTGTTGCTTCCGAATATTTTTTCGTTCTTTTATTCTTATGCAGGCGGCAGAAATTGAAGCGCCAGATATCAACAAAACGCTCCATGGTGTCAGATTTTGACTACAGTTACAAAAGAGGATCTACAATTTCTACAGCATGGAGTTTTTGCCAGAATCTGAACGGTCGAAATTGTTTACATCTATGTGTACATTAATTCCACCGACGCTTTCCATATCATACCAACATCCAGCACTCATGCTGTAGATAGCCCGAGTGAGTGAGCTGATGACATCCTTCCACTTCTTGAAGATGCCAATATGAGAGTGTATTCGCGCTCCTCATCTCAAAATATCCAGCGAAATTTCGATTTCTACATGCTTAATCAACCGATTTCGACCGGAGTTTCATTGTTCAGGGAATTCTCATTTTCCTCTAAACATGCTGTATACTCGTGAGTTATAAATAATAACGGTCGTATTCCCTATTGCAATAACTCACCCTCAGGTTCAACTCAATAGCCAATTCAATGGATAGATTTGTGTTGGAAAATTTAATTTCAATGCCCAATGCTTGTTCCTTTTCCATTGTTGTATTGAAAGATGTATCCGTCTGTTGGATTGGTTATTGAGTTGAACTTGAGGGTGAGTTGCAATGGGGAATTCGGCCGATAATAATTCTCACAATTATCTTCAAGTGGAATGAGTGGGCTCCAATGGAGTTTTCAGGTTGCTGCAGACTATTATGATACGAGGGTCACTCTGAAAGTTTTGAGACTCTCAGAAACTGGAAATATATTTGATAGTTTTAGATTACGAATTTACAAAGCAGTCCCCTCCAACATTTAAGCACAACTGCAATCGGACTTTCTACAAGTCAAAAGCCTTGCGCCAGTCGCTTTTGTACAGGGTGTCAAAATAAGATCTGATGGCAACATAAATCTCCTCTTCTGTTGAAAATTGACGACCTGGCGAATGTTTTTTTAGATTTACGAAAAGCCAGAAGTCGCACATAACCGAATCAGGTGAATTCGGTGGATGATCAATGACAATTCGCATTGTTTGCCGCAAAAATCAACCGTTGCCTCTGCTTTATGGGACGAGGCGTTGTCTTGGTGAAGCAGTGATGCCCTCACTTGAAGAGCAACAATGATTTCTGGCTGGCATTTTGTGGTGTACCAATTAGCTGTAACTGTTGTTTGTTCTTCCAACTTGATTTCCTTAACCAGATCGGTAGTTCTGAAAAAATATGGAGCAGATTTCGTTTTTCATTACACGCTGTTTCTTCGGTGTCGTCGATATTGAGTCATTTTCGTGGATCCACACCCAACTTTGCTGGCATGTTGGGACGTCCTAAATTGGGATGTATGTCTCAACGCCAGTGACAATTCTTGAAATGATGGGATGGCCGCCCTCCTTGGCCATTCTCAGAGTTTGCTGGCTGCTTCGTTCTCGCTCAGCCTTTGGATCTGCGTTAACTTTTGCGGCACCCATCGACAAACGTCTTTCTTCCTGTGCAATTCCTGATGGAGGATTTTTGCCACTGCTGCAGATCCAATCCCCAATGATTCCTCATTCATTGCAAACGTGTATTTTGGATCATCCGTTACCGTACGTTTCACTACAGCAACACTTTCCTCGGAAACAACTGTTCTGAGACACCCTGTACGTCCTTCTTAGAAAGAGAATCACGCCCTCTTCTAAATTATGAAAACAACTGTAGATGGTCGCTCGAGAAGGTCTCTCTCCGCCGAAAGCAAACTCTAGTCTTTCTTTGCACTAATTAACATTTAAACCAAACTTATAGTCGTTGTAAAGCAATGTCCTAAAATGCTCTGAAGCAAACTCAATTTCTAAGCTACAAAATGGAAAGAAGAAAATGTTTTTATTGTGACAGTACAAAAGACTGATTGCAAATTTTCTGTTCCAAGATCTTGAAAAACATCATAGTTTGTAACCCCAACAAAACCCGGTTTGTCAGTGAACACATTTCCACACATCTCAAAACTTTCAGAGTGACCTTCGTATATGATTAAAACCTACGGCATGTTCAGATAAGACATTTGCAAAAAATTCAAGCAAAAATTAAGCTCGGATGTCATTCGCCTCACGTTATTCGCCGACACCTACGAGTATAGGAAAAGAACCCATGTCCTTTGGGACAAAATTCTTCTGAATCGCATATCCTAGCGCGTCTCCGCACGTTTATTCCCTAAGATGATACAAAACTGAGAATGCTCCCAAGCATTCTTAGACGAAACAAGATTTCCTGCTGCAACAATGAAAAGCCGGCAGAAAAATTGTCGAATCAGCATATAAAAATCTGAAAGTTTCGATGGACATTTGAATCGAGTGGAGTGCGAAACATTCTCAGTAAAAAGTGAATAACGTGCGCAGAAGATGGCAAAAACTATCCAAAAAATGGGTTCGCCCTTTGAGAAAACGGAAGGTAAAAAGGCAATGGCATTCGAGCCTTTCTTTGGTCCGGATGTAGGCCTTACTCGTGCCCATGCAAGTGCAATACGAAGCTTGTCAAAAGTCATCGAACATGTACGCGATATCTTACAGGACTTGCCATAACAGGGGCCATCTGATTTCAACATGGCTTGGTGCGACATCACGCCTGACACGAGTGTAATGATCTTTTGCGGCGAATGCTGCAATTGATTCTAAATAGCGTCTAAGTTAATTATGAACTCCTATGTTCGAAGACTTTTGATAAGGAGTGTATACTACATATAGAGTGACCAAGCTGACGAAAAAACAACGGCGAACAGAAGAAAAGCAAAGGAACAAAGGAAAGTTGAGAAGGAGTTATTCGAAAAACTTAGGTTAATTGTATGGATATAAAAAGTAGGAGGAGTATCAAGAAAGTATGGGAAGTCTTACAGGGTGGTTAGAAAAAGATGACCGAATCCAAAACGCTTTTGATCCTCGCCCCAATTATTCACTATCGCTTTGAAAAAGTGCAGAAGAAACGAAAGGTTTCTTCGTTTCTGCGCTGCAGAAACGAAAGGTTCTGAATTAATTATTTTCAGGCGAGTTCCGACCTTTGATTCTGGTTTTCGCTGGCTGATATCATTGTTGTGATTGCCTGCGACGCTTTTACGAGGAGCAGAGCAAGGCCGCACGCTTCAGGACTGAAGAATTTTCAAGATTTTTTTTTTCAATTTTTCAACCTCCGAAAACCGATTTTCGCCAAAAAACCTTCCATGCATGGTTTCATGGCGTTCTCTTCTGTTCCTGGATAAGTCAGACCATTCCCCATCTTTTTTTTATTTTGGAAATTGGACTTCTCGAGATGAACTCAGGAAACTGCGAGACCGCAATTATTTTTCAAAAAGACATGACTGCCATGGTCGACTTGTTATCTACCACCCTTTGTGTTTTTTTTTTATTGAACTGTTTGACAGTGATTTTTTCCTCAATGAAACACCAAATTTTCAGAAAACAAATCGCCTAACGTTTTGTCAAGGGCGCAGAAACATCGCTGTTGAATGATTTTATTTCTGTCTTTAACCTTCACAATCTGTGTATGTACCTACAAGAAGCGTTCATTTTTTCCTTTTCTACTCATCGTTTCCATTATATGATCTTTTTTCTTCAATGATTGAGTTAGGGTGTAGACTTATCAGTTATCATCCAATCCATAAACCCGACCCCGCCTCGCGATCGGCTTGGTTTGAATGATCGCATCTCAGGCAGGTTAGAGTCACTCTTTCCAGTTTTTCATTTGCAATAAAAGAGGCAACCGCAGGGACTCCTTTCGACACATCCTGTAGACATTGAAAAAATATTTTATTGCCAATTCAGCAAATTTATTATTTCGATTCGGATTTCTGCCGTTCGTTCGTTCGGAAAGGGAGGAAAGGAAGGAGCAAAAAAAGGAAAGAAGGAATGAGGAAAAGCAGGAAAAGAAAAGAAAGAACCGAAGAAAAATTGAATATTTTCCTTGTTATTACTTTCCTTTCGTACACTTGCTTTCGAGGAAGCCTGCCGGTCTGTACAGTGCACACACTGGCTGAAGTTGTTGCAGATGATCGTTCTCCCAAACGTAGTTTATAAGTCAGGCTCACACCTATCACAGTCGTTCTTCGAAGCCATTGCGCCACCTTTGGCCAGAATATGGATAGAAAATGGCCCACGGGTACAACTTGATCCTACCACCGACCTGTCCAAATGCATTTGGACTCTCTCATGGGCTGAGCAAGAACATGATGGCTTTCCGACTTCGCGAATTGCACAAATCAAAGATCGAAAATGGCGGAAGCGTTTATTTCTCAAAGCTTTCTTGTTCTTTACGTACTTCTCTCCCGCGCGATGCCGAAATCACATATTTTCACTTTTTTCAACTGCAAGGCTATATGCAGGCTACTCGCCCAGCAGCTAGTCACATGTGCGCCATCGGAAGGAAACTGATGGGTTGAAGGGAAAAGCAATAAGAATTTTTTCAGATAGAATCAAAGGGGAAATCCGCGCGTTCGCTGCAATAAAATCATTACTTGTGTTCCATCATGATTATCAAGAGGAGGATTGTCTTTCTAATGCACCTTTGGTGAGTACAGTAGGTACCACTTGAAATTTACTCCCTGATTTTTACATACACCTGCATCATTGATCTATTGGCATGTCTTCTAAAAGCATGCAAGAATTCAAACGAGAAATATCATGAACACCGCGACAGGAATAGAATAATCTACGGAGTTTATCAAAAGTCATCGAACATATGCGATATTTTAAAGTATACATGGTGGCCCAAAAAAAAAGGTAACCGAAAGTTTGAAGCCGAAAGTCGTGTCAATTTTTATTCAAGCGAAACAACTTTACAACGACGCGATTGTGTGGTCTTTTCCGGCCATGCGAGGTTCTCTTTTACAAGAATCATGTGGCTGGTCAGCTGCTGTTGAGAAAATGTTCGAAATGGTAGCATTCAGCATCTCTCTGGTGCACACATGATCTGAAGTTGCCCATCACCACTGGAAGATTTACCGGTTGAATAATTTCCGATTAAGTTAATGATTTTGTGCCACGAATGCGGAAGAGTGGGTGAACATGGTGCTCCAAAACGGCTCCCTTTTACGTCGTCCCCAAGGATTCAATGTAACTTTCGTCGCTGACCTAGCAGTTTTTGAGTGGAAGGTTCTGGATTTAATGCTCCCTTCATAGCAGTGACTCGTTTGCAGAAGGACAGCCCGCAGAGATAATCTGGAGGGGTCAGAACCTTCAACTTTTGAATTTTATGGTAGAATGGCTCAACCTGCTACAAGATCCACTGCAAACGTGACTGTAGGAGTTCTAATTTGCGCTACATTTGGCGAAGACTTTATGAACGTAGCTGCGACTCTTGGATGACCGTGATGACATTTTGTTCATTCGTCCGTGTCCGAGGGTAGCCAGAGTAGTCATGATTTTGAATTCGGACCGAATCGAAAGCACGGTAGGTGGCTACCAGATGCAAAAATTTGTGTCTGAATGAGGCTGAACTCTTAGAATCTGCTTCAAAGGGAGCGCTAGCTTTCCGAATGCTGGGCCAACCGCATGGCATGTGTCCACAGGATAAAGTATCTAGATTGATGCTCATCAACAGCAAAAACATGCAACAAACTGCACCATTCCAAATTTTTGTGGTGTGGAACACCTTTTAAGAGCACCTTGACAAAAAAGACTGAAAACACATTTTTAAACCATGCAAAACCAGCAGAGGAGTAAACCTGTCAATTTGGGTTACCTTTTTTGGGCCACCCTGTAGGTCAACACAGAGGCCATCTAATTTCAACAGGGCTTGGTCAACGTTACGCCTTACACGAGTGTCATGATGTTTTGCGGCGCATGATGCACTCCACTGTCCAAAGACTTTTTATGAAGGGTGTATACTGGATTAGATTAGACTCAGAATACCCAGAAATAATTGAATATGTATAGTGGCGGCGGAATAAATGGACTTATCATGTTAAACATTGCGACTGTTCAGATTTTAGCAAAAAACTCCATGCTGCAGAAATTAAAGATCCTCTTTTATAACAGAGGTCAAAATGTGACATCTCCAGAAAGCTCCGTAGAAATCTGACGCTTTAATTTCTACCGCCTGCATAAGAGTAAAAAGAAAGAAAGAAAAGTTTCGGAGGCAACAGTTGAATGACAAGGACGCATGCATGAGTAGACTATTGTGTTGCCTATACTGCCGCAGTTGATGGAACATGCGAATGATATCAAGCTCCATTGAGAGATTACATGCGGAGATAAAGACTAGCGAATGCACAAAACAAAGCGTACAAGATCTCACGTTGTATACCGGCGGCGGAATTAATGTATAGTGGCGGCGGAAAAAGATTACTCATACATGTGTTTTTCCCATTTGATCGTTGCCCCCGAAACTTTTTTGTTTTGTCTTTTGCAGACGCGAATGCGTCGTCTGCTAAGACAAAATGTTATTTTTACCCGCAAACTGAAAACACACGCCCTGCTTTTTTCGTCGATTTTCGTTGCAAATCGATAACTCAAAAAATTTGCAATGGATTTAGCCCAAATGTGGAATTTTTCTATCATTTGCGAAAACGAAGAGCTGATTAATTTTTTTCTGCGATCCGTGAAAAAATGTGAAAATTTTATTCTATACGATTGTACAGTTTTATATGGACTTTGCGCTCTGCAAGATGATAACTCGGAACAATGATCAAAAATTGAACCAAATTGAGATTTGTGTGTTATTTATGAAAACCCTAATTGGGTTTTTATGTTCGCCGGTTTAAAAATGCAAACATTTTATATTCTATGCAATTATGTTCTACACTGCCTCTCCATCCTACTTATATCCTTCACTGCCTTCTTCAAAGCTGTCGAATTCATTCACTTGCGAATGGAGAAAGCATATATTTGAGTATTTTAATCATCTAGCAGCTCATCATTGCGAAAAATAAAAAGACAATTCCGGAAAATGGTCGCAACTCTACAAAAAATGGAAGCAATTCGAACGGCCATTTCGGTTTTATTGTTTTGTCTTTTGCAGACGCGAATGCGTCGTCTGCAAAGACAAAATGTTATTTTTACCCGGAAACTGAAAACACAAGCCCTGTTTTAAGAGTCGATTTTCGTTGCAAATCGATAACTCAAAAAATTTGCTGTGGATTTAGCCCTAATTTGGAATTTTTCTATCATTTGCCCAAACGAAGAGCTGATTTTTCTCTGCGATCCGTGAAAAAATGTGAAAATTTTATTCTACATATACGATTGTAAATTTTATATGGACTTTGCGCTGTGGAAGATGATAACTCGGAACAATGATCAAAAATTGAACCAAATTGAGATTTGTGTGTTATTTATGAAAACTCTGATTGGTTTTTCTGTTCCGTCGGTTTAAAAATACAAACATTTTATTCTGTGCAATTATGTTCTGCACTGCCTCTCCATCCTACTTATATCCTTCACTGCCTTCATCAAAGCTGTCGAATTCATTCACTTGCGAATGGATAAAGCGCATATTTTAGTATTTTAATCATCTAGCAACTCATTGCGAAAAAATAAAAAGACGATCCGGAAAATGGTCGCAACTCTTCAAAAAATGGAAGCAATTCGAACGGTCATTTAAGTTTTATTCTGGCATAATTTCACATCATCCGTCAGTCGAAAAACAAACAAAACGGTTTCCATAGCAACGTCAACTGGGTTTTCGACTTGAATCAAAGCTTCCGAAATTCTGACGCTGATTGCATGCCTTCACCAGCCAGACATCTCCATTGGCATTCACACTCAGCTTCAAAACAGCAGCCAATTCGATGGCTACAAATAGATTGGTGTTGTGAAACTTTAATTTCTATCTTCAACGCTATATCAATCAATCAATTCTCTTTAATTAGCCATAAATTGCAAATGTTATAACGATAGCAAGCAGTGATTATAAGAATAAGAAATGCAGTGAACAGTGAAATAGGCAAGCTATGGTAATAAAAACGCCAAAGGCAATCCACAGGCGTACCAATGCAACAGGAAACAAGAGTGCAGTGAGAGGTTTTCTTGCTCCTTTTCCATTGCTGGGAAGCGTTCTTCCATCTGCTAAATTGACTGCTAAATTGAAGCGCTGATGGGTGTGAGTGTAAATTAGGTATATGGCCGTTCACACATACGTTCGCAGAACACGTGTGAATTTTTGTTGTCCTTGAATTCATTGCTATCATTTTTTAGATATTTCCCAACAGGCGTTCTCTCCAGTTTCTATTCCTTCCCATGAATTTTGAATCCCCATACTGCTTCTTTCTCAGAACCCTGTCATGTGACAGTTTGGGTGCAAAGAGCAGACAGAACCGAAACTGCTGTTCGGATGACAAACTGTTTTGGTTGAAAACTTCCAACAGATATTTATAGAAACCCAATCACTATCGCAAATTGCTTAACCATTTTCATCGCAGCAAATTTGACATGAATCACTCTTATCACCACTTATCTCATAATTTGATCATTTTGCCAAACTACCTGGTTTTGCAGTTTTTACAATTGTGATGGAAATCACTTCCAAAGTTACTGCGCTGGAAAAGACAAAACCATGGCTTACCTGGAAGCGAACCTTTTAATCTTGTTTTCTTTCTTTTTACTCTTGTGCATTTGGAAGAAATTTAAGCGCCAAATTGCAACGGAGCTTTCTTGAGGTGTCAGATTTTGACATAAGTGATGAAAGAGGATCTTTTATTTCTACAGCATAGAGTTTTTGATAAAATCTCAAGAATGGAAATTTTTCACATGTGTGGGTAATCTTTTTCCGCCGCCAGTATACTCATATACATGCAAAAATTTGCGACCGTTCAGATTTTGGCAAAAACTTTATGCTGCAGAAATTAAAGATCCTCTTTTGTAAGCGAGGTCAAAATTTGACACCTCTATAGAGCGCTTTGTTGCAGTCTGGCGCTTTAATTTCTACCGCCTGCATAAGAATAAAAAGAAAGAAAAAAACGTTTCTGAGGCCACAGTTAGATGGGAAAAACACATGTATGGGTAGATACATTAATTCCGCCGCCACTATACAATGAGTGGCTGTCAGACACTATTAGAAAGGTAAATTCCCTTTTAACCTTCACTGATCATCTTTTTCCGAGATTTTCAAAAAAGGAAAGCCCTTGGTATAAGGGCCCAGAGAAATTGTGCAAACAGATAAATTATTTTGTCGATGATGAGAAAGGAAATTCAATCGAGGATCCAAGTGCACAAATAGTGTGTGAGATTGGTTGGGAGGGGCTCTCCGGAACATCTGAAGAGTATAATCACAAATGCTGTTGGTGTGAGGCGGACTTAATCATCATTGGCCGCGAGATCACCAACTAAACGATAGCTGTGACACGTTATCTTGACCACACCCTCTCCCGGAATCAAATCACTGTATTGGTGCTACTGCCGCTGTACCAATAATGACCGAACCGATTTGGAAAGTGAGAAAAAATAAAATGAAGGTTAACCCGTTAGGGGAAAGTAGAAACATGGAGAAAGAACAAAAAAAGGATGAACATCAGAAAAGGGATATAGGTCAGACCTTTGCTGCGCTGCAAATTAGACTTTGATTGAAAATAGGAAATAGTGTATTGGCCGCAAGGGGCAAATAAAGTCAACCTCAGAAAGGTGAGAAACCTGTCGATATATAGAGAGACTATTGTACAGGGTGTGGCAAAAGTAACCGAACACCTGATTCACTGTTGTTCAACAGCCGCAAAGAGTTGTGGCATGCCGGAACCTGTCAGCCCAGAAACACTTGCATATTGGCGTGGGTTTCCTTGTGTGGTAACGGTTATCTTATGGCTGGTTCTGGCGTTTGGCAGGTGCTGAAATGTAGGCTGTTGGTGTGGCGTTGTTTGTGAAGGTGGGCTATGGTGTCTGATACAGGTGTTGGACGGTCGATCCCTCGCTCACTCCAGGTGGGTAAGGTAAGCCGAACCTAACTTCGCTAAACCAAGCCCAACCTGATCTAAACTAACCAACCTAGCGTACTGTTAATGATTGGCAAGCCAAAGAACTGAGCAGAACAACACCGCCATCTCGTTTAGCGAAACCGGAAGAGACACGTTAAAGTCTCTGATCTCTTTGGTCGGTTGAAGTTTGTTATCGTAGTAAGGAAGCACATCCCAAGGCGTTTTTGAGCTGACAGGTACCGGCGTGCCACAACTCAGGGCACCTGATGACATGAGAGATTTAGGTGTTCGGTTACTTTTGCCACACCCTGTATATGCATCCCGCCAGAATGGTTGATACAGATGAGTTCATGACGAACTTTGGTTTAGGCAACCTGAGCTGCAAACGATGATGACACTCATTTTTGGCGTGAAGCCGTGTCAAGACATGTTACTTGATTCTACTTTAAATAGGATTTTACATTGAGAAAAACTTTCATTTTCTATTCTGCATAATTTTCGTTTAAAAATCTCTGCGAAGCAGGTCGAAAAACGAGCAAAAGGCCAGTTGTTGATTTTTTACATTGTTGCGGACAATGGTGGAGACAATCCGTATATACAGCTTATTCCACTTGAAGATATGAGCTGAGAATGCTTCACACTCTTCCATTTAAATACACAGAAAAACTTTAATTTCTATGCCGAGAATGAAGTTTTCCTCCGAGTTTTCGTTGTTGAAAGAATTCTGAATTCACTCTGAGCACACTTGGGAGCATTCTTAGCTCATATCTTCAAGTGGAATGAGGAGTAGGTACCTGTGTTTTGCGTTGAATAAACACAATATTCAGACTACTAAAGGGCCAGTGCCTTTTACTCTGCGGGGAAACATTCTTTCGAAAAAATGTCTGCGATTACTGTTTACTCAGACATTTTTCGAATCATTGTTTCGCCGTTTTGTCGGGAGGTTGAGGAAGATGTGCAGGATGTAGGTACTGGAAAGGTGTGCACAAAATTTGAGGAATTATTCGCGCAATATAATAGAGAAACAAAAAATGAAAGAGTAATTTCTTTCGAAACTCCAGTTCTTGTTAGGTTTTACCTATAAAAGCAATTTCAAATTAAAATTTTACACAATGAAAATTTACAATAGCATGCGCCCACTGCAATTTTAAGCGCGAACATCAAATATGCGAACTGGGATGATTCATTTCAGTTGATAAACGTCACCAACACATCATCATGCACACACTAGACCCTGTTGAAATATTTTCCTGAAAATGCTTGATCACCGATTTTTTCAATTTTTTATTTAAATGGAAATTCTCCTGATCCTAAGAGCTCAACTTCACCACCCAAGTCCTCCCCATTCTGTATCGATTGATCATTTTTGCCATGAACCTTTCTTTGCTCTCTCTCTCTCTCATTCCAGCACAGTCGTTTTGTTGCCTTTGTTTTTTATCCATCCTCAATTTCATTGTTGTCCTTCGTTTTCTGGAAGGTCGCCTCTGCAAATTCGTCCCCATTTCTCAAAATCGGCAGGTTCTCACATTCTGAAAACAGGCAGCATTTAAAAAGAAAAGCAAAAATACCCTTTGGGGATTCCTTTTTCTTTAATTTCGCAGATAATATCTTTCTCCTGCCAAGCTTGGAAATACAACCGAGCGATGAAAAAGTACATCTTTACAAATTTTTTCCGCAAGTTCCATAAGATGAAGAATTTGGATTCAAGTGGATTTTACCCGCCGAGATTACTTCCCGATGACAAATGTGGGCTCGCCCATATTTGTCATTGAATAAAATTCGCCAAGAAACAGGAGGAATATTTGCCCAGCCTTTGTGGAGCAGTTCACGAAGATACGGATTTGAATCTTTCTTGAAGTTGCATGGAAAGAAACTGAGTTGAAATGTTGTGTTTTGTTTCACGAATTTCGTGAAATATTTATTTTATACCAGAAAAAACGTTTGTGAATAAATTTTTATTGGCTGACTTACCTCCACCAATTATGTTCCTCACGTGTGCAATTTCTCTTTTTCACATAACCGGCGGCCGTAGAGTCACGGAAACGAAAAATGAACCTCATGATGCAATACGTAAGGTACCTAGTTGTAGTAAGAGTGTCATTACTGTTTATCTGACTGAACCCTTTGGACTGCAGTCGAATTGGCCTTTTTATTTTATGCAAGCAGGAAGGTATAAGCTGTGTCCCCTTCGCCAATTGGCACCAGAGCATGGAATAAAAAATTTCTGCTAAAGATGTTCATGTTTGGCGAAGGTGTCGGGAGAAAACACATTTCCTTTGCAAGGATGTATTTTTAGCACAAGTGAGAGCAGGAGTTCCATTACTCAATGCTTGAATAACTGGAAAAGTCTGCTATGGCGCCAACACTTTCGATTCGAATGTTTCCCCAAGCGAGGAGCACTCCCGAAGGCCGACCCGTATTGAGTTGAGACATATCGGCCAACGAAGAGCAGGTTGATTTTCATCTGCCGAACCTTTCTCTGAGTCTCCTGTCCCGCATTGGTCGGCAAAGTGACTTGAAATCTAATTAAGAAAACTTCTGCCGGGACAGATCATGCAGCTTTTCTGCCTCGTTATCCCAAGCGAACTCCTTAGAATCTGATCCAGGTATACGGAGCTTATCAAAAGTCCTCGAACATACAGGCGATATTTTACAGTACTGGATAACGCAGGGGCAATCTCATTGCAAGAGGCCTTGGTGCAACTTCACGCCTCACACGAGTGTCATGATGTTTTGCGGCGCATGCTGCCATTGATTCTAAATGGAGCCTGAGTTAATAATGAACTCCTGTGTTCGAAGACTTTTGATAAGCAGTGTATAGGTAAGAGGGAAAGGCTGGTTTGCTGCTGTTACCTGTAGCCAGTCAAGCACGACCAGCAGAGCCAGCCTGCCGGTAAATGTTTGCAAAAATCGTTGCGCTCTGTGCGAATTAAAGTGACCGAGATCGTGACTTGAATTCCCGGCCGCGCGTCGCAGCCAGTGCCACGCTGCAACGCCGGACAACTCGCGGTAATCACATTCAGATAACAAAAATCCAAAGTACCAAAGCAGGCTATTTCCCAGATGGTCAGAGAGAGAGATATGTGTATGTATAAATGACAATTCAGTGCATGGTTGGGTCCGTAGGTATATGTGGAACTGGCCGCTCTGAAATTGTGCTGGAACATACGTGGAACAAAGGTGCACATACCTATATACTTCAGCAGCCATCTAGTTCCTCGTTTGGAAATAATGGGTCCCGATTGTTCCACCAATATCGCCTCGATATTGTCTAAACGTAAGCGTAATCTATTTTAGGAGTTGTAGGCAGCCATTCAGACCCATTGGTCGTTCACCTGAATGGTCAGTACAGAAAATTCTTGGGTGCGCTTCAAAGTACAACGTGGCGCAAAAATGCCTCAATGGTAGATTTTGTTGAAAACTCCAGTAGCCGTCATCAGTCTTCGGACAATAATTCGGGCACAATTGAATCCAATTGGCGCAAAACACATGGTTTTCGTGTGACGTCCCTGAATTAGGGAGACATTTGGAATTACACGATTTTCGTTTTCGGCATTCAGTGGAAAAGCACTAATCGTGAAACACAACGCGACAAAAATTGAGTTTGCGGAGAAAACGCCTGATGGGCCGCTATCTGATATGGATCGCAGGGATTTTCGGGGCCTCGTCTGCTGAGCCGGGCCTGCTGGTTTCATGACGAACTCTCCGGATGACAAGAGAGCAGGATAGGGTCATTTCATTTGGGATTGGCGACTCGTGGTGCAATGAAGCTGTTCTCCGCAACCCAATATTTTTCCATAGCCACGACGGAACAACGCAAAATGGAAAAATCATTACAAGCCAAGCAACTCGCAAGAAACCTGTTACAATTCCGTGTTATAGTAGTGACCTTAGCTCACGAACAGTTACCTATTCAAGTTATGAACCCTGTCTTTGTTTATTCTGCGGTGCACATGTATCACACTGTAACAGGGTGTTGCCGAACAATAATCACGTTTTCGATCACGCTGCTTTCAGTGACACTCTCATCCACAATCCGAATGAAGATGATTGGTTTGATGGTGGTGTTGCAGAGATTTTTGTTGTGGGCGACCTCCTTTAACCCTGGGCCCGTAGTTTAGGGATATTTGGCCGTACCCAACAAGTGAGAATCCACGCAGTGATGTCCCCAAGCAAACAAATGGCGCTGCAACGGCAACAATCATAAAATGCGCATTGCACACGACGCGAATGCAATTCTGTCCCCTGACAAACAAACGGCTCTGCAATTGGTGCCATGGATAAAAGGGGTATATTTGCAATTGATTGATTGATTAAGTGTTTTATTGGCGGAGTTTCCTCCTCTCAATAATGAAACATCTGTAAACAATGTATGTACATAAAGCAGTAGTGGCACACGAAAGTGTAGTTATGTCAATCGAACAAAACACACAAAACATATGACACATTAAAGGCAATAAATAGAAAATCGAATATAGATGCGGGATTCAGATATTATACACAGTGACAATGAACAACAGATTGTCCGTGCATCCCAGTATTAAGAACAAGGCACTGAAAAAATAGCAAAAACAAGTCAAGCTTGAGGAAACTGCTGCCCGAGACGCTTTTGTATGGTATCCAGGCTTACCGCGTCATGAAAGACTTCAGCAGGTAAGGAGTTCCATTCAGTTATGGTCCTACCCAGGAATGAGAATTTCCCCACATCTTTGCGGAAAGTCCACAAACGCAGCTTAAAATCGTGGTCATTACGGGAGCGGTATGTCGGTGGGTCAATAAGAGGAACCATATCACTCCACCCTCCAACATTCGCGAGGATATAAAGTAGTCCAGACAGTCTAGAATTCCTTCTTCTTTCATCTAAGCTCTGCCAGCCCAGCAGCGATATCATATCTGTCACGCTGCTCTGGCGCCTGTAGTCCCC
This sequence comes from Sinentomon sp. SZTP_YWyxl, assembly GCA_030068105.1. NCBI lineage: Eukaryota > Metazoa > Arthropoda > Protura > Sinentomata > Sinentomidae > Sinentomon > Sinentomon sp. SZTP_YWyxl. Next base: position 23,213 of record JASGXE010010082.1, read on the forward strand.
CAAGACAAAGCGCGCCGCTCTACGTTGAATCTTTTCTACCTTCGATACATGGGCGGCAATCCAAGGATCCCAGACCGTGACAGCATACTCTAATAAAGGCCTCACAAGCCTAAAGTAGGCAAGTTCTCTGATATTCTTAGGACATTTACGGTAATTTCGTTTCACAAAATAGAGGGCCTTGTTGGCTTTAGCAGTCACCATTTGAACATGCCCCGCCCAATCAAGCTTGCGGTGAAATTTGACCCCCAGATAAATTATTTCATCCTGTGGGGTGAGCAACCTGCCCCCTAAATTGTACTGGAAGTCGAATACATTCGTTTTGGTTGAAAATCGGATAAAATTGCACTTATCCTGATTTACAACCATCGATGATTGCGAGCACCAGTTCATCACGTTGCATAGATCATTTTGTAAGATTGCACAATCATCAAGACTCATTATGTTCGTATAAATAATGCAGTCGTCGGCAAACAAACGAATATGTGACTGGACGTGCCATATCAAGTCATTTACAAGAATTATGAACAGCAATGGACCCAGGATGCTTCCTTGGAGGACCCCGGAAGTAACCGGCAAAGGATCAGAATAGTGGCTACCCACCCTAACCGATTGCGATCTTCCTTCAAGATATGCCACAACCCAATTTACCGTTGTTTGATCCAGGCCAAGAAACGCCAACTTATTGACCAAGATTTTGTGGCTGACGACATCAAAAGCCTTTGAAAAGTCGATGGCAACAGCATCCACTTGGCTTCCGGAATCCAGGGCATTTGAAATATCCTGCGAAAAGGCAGTAAGCTGAGTTGAGCAAGAGAACCCCGGTCGGAAACCGTGCTGTGCATTCGAAAGGAGGTTATTGACCTCCAGGAATTTCCTAATATGCCTCGCAAGGAAAAACTCCAATATTTTAGAGCACGTATTTAAAAGACTAATTGGTCGGTAATTGGACGGGTTAGAGCGGCTACCCTTTTTAAAAATAGGGACCACTATAGACCGCTTCCAACTTACCGGCAAAGCACCTTGCAGAAGACTTGCATCGTAAATGATTTTTAAATATTTTGCCATTGCACAAGGGACGAGCTTGAGAAACCTAACTCCTACAGGACCATAACCTTCGCTCTTTTTTGTTTTCATTTTTACAATCCTGTCGACTATCATTACTTCGCTGATATCAGGAGCCCCAAATGGGCTAAAAAATGGTCCATCCGGCCTAGCCGGAGGTGCTCCAGTGAGAAAAACCTTTGAAAAGGTTTCGTTTAAAAGATTAGCTTTTTCCAGAGAGCCTGTTACCAGGTTTTCCAAATCACCAGCCTGGAGCGCTGGTATCTCAGAACCCACTCGCTTCCGTGCCCCGTTAAAACGCCAAAATTTCCCCAGTTGGCCGGGCTGAAGCGTAAAGGAAGCTAGATATTGCGCAAGAGCCCTGTGTTTCAATTCATTATATGTTGACAATGCAGAGGTATAGAGTCGCCTGCCTTGTGAAGAACGCTTCCTTTGTCTAAACAAGGCACGAACACGCCGTTTCTGGCCTGCTAAGGCTTTGTCAAACCATGGCGGCAATGATGTCCCCTAAGAAACAAACGGCGCTGCAATTGGTGCCATGGATAAAAATGCGGATTGCATATGCCACGAATTAGTTAGGGGCATATTTGCAATGATGTCCCCTGACAAACAAACGGCGCTGCAATTGGTGCCATGGATAAAAATGCGGATTGCATATGCTATGAGTTAGTTAGGGGCATACTCAGACATTCAAAATATGCGGGCCATAGGAGATTTTCGTCAGACTTTTTAAGCACGGGGCAATGTTATTCCCCATCCAGTAAGCGCTGTTAAATGCATTCTTCATGTGATGTGTTTTGCGGCGCATGCGAAATGGGGAATTACATTGCGCCGTGCTTTCAAAAGTCTGAAAAACTCGCCTATGGCCTGGGTATTCAAAATGGCACCTGACAAACAAACGGCGCTGCAATTGGTGCCACGGATAAAAATGCGGATTGCATATTCCACGAATTAGGAAGGGGGATATTTGCAATGATGGCCCCTGGCAAACAAACGGCGATGCAATTGGTGCCATGGATAAAAATGCGGATTGCATATGCCACTAAATAGTTTGGGGCAAGTCATTACTTGTTTTTGTAGCGCCTTCTTTTTCATGTTGTTTAGTGTGCATATTCGATATCAGCTTTTCTTTGATTTCGTTGGCATAGAAATAAGTGTGTCAAAATGCTACAGGAGTGAGATGAAATACAAAAACTCAAATTTCAATGCAGAGCGAGGGTTTTGAAATCCTCCTAAAATACACATTCATTTTCGCTTTTTTTTTTTTTTTGGATTTTCTTGCGATATATGTCTTCCCATTTTTGCTGCGTTGTGTCCGTGAATTTTCCTTTATTTTTTCTGGTTATAAAAAGGTCTATGTTGAAATTAAAGTGACCGATTTGAAGGATAACCTTGTTGAGACCAACAACTCCAGATCATCTCTGAATAACATGCTTTACTTTGTTTTCTAATTTTCTGTTTTTTTTCGATGGAGGCTTTTGGTAGAATATCGTGTAATTTAATTTTTCCGAATTCAAGGATCAAAATATGATTATGTTATACATTTTTAGTCACTTTAAGTTCATCTGTGCATCCACTGACGGTGATTCCCAACTTCCCTTTTCGTAATTCTATCGTGAGGTATAGGGATTTCACCTGAAATCTGATTTCGAAGTTATTCGTTTGCAGAGAGAGGCGAATGATTTCAAGACGAAATGCTTCCCGTGAAGTTGAAATTTGGATTTGGATTTCAGCTTGATAAGCGCTCAACATTCATTTCTCTCTGCTCTTCCTATCGTCAATTTGATTTGTTAATTTTCATATGAGCCAAAAAGCACGAAAACCTTGAACTTTCTGCAGCTGTTTTAAGAGTTTTCCGATAACAATATACCTACACTTCTTATCAAAAGTCTTCGAACATAGGAGTCCGTTATGAACTCAGGCAACATTTAGAATCAATGGCAGCATACGCCGCAAAACATCATGAAACTCGTGTGAGGCGTGAAGTTGAACCAAGGTCTGTTGAAATTAGATGGCCCCCGTGTTAACCAGAACCTAAAAATATCGCCTATGTTTGAGGACTTTTGATGAGCTCTGCATTTAAATTCGCGCTGATATTGCATTAAAAAAACAGAATTGAGATGGCATCACTATAGGCAGGTTCTGTATTAATAGCACGGCTGTATTTCTCCGAATGGACTTTATTGACCCTCCCACCAAAATACTTCGGATACATTAGAGTTCACTCCTAATTCAGACGGCATCTGTGTAATCCATGGCAACATGCGCCGCAAAAATTCGTTCGTGAAATGCGTGAAGCTGCATCAAACCTTCTTAAAATTAGAGAGCGCAGATGTATTATCTAAACCGTTGACATTTCTCCAATGTTCAAAGAATTACGGTGGACTCTGTATAAATTTAGGTAAGTCCACTCAGAAAAACTCCTTGTTCATCTTGCTGGAAAACAACGTGAAGCCTCTGAGTGAACGTATTTCAAATTGCAGTCCACCTGATGCCCTTAAACAGACTAACAGGCAGACATAGAAGGCGATATTTCCGTCTCCAATTCCTAACAGCAGCGGGCCTAAACAGAACGAACTCATAAAAATACCAAGTCCACCCTTCAAAGGCGTTTTTCTGCAATTGCCTGGCACTTGGAATCAATAAACGCAGGACAGAAAAGCAGCTATACGAGTAGCTCTCTTCAATTCGAAGTAAAATGCCCGATTTTGATTGCCCGTCGACAGACGGCCGGCGAAGTGGGTTGCTGAGGACTGAGGAGAGGTTTCTCGAAGAATAGACTCATCCCTTTCCTGTCGATGTCAATCAGCAGAAGCCAGAAGCAATTGTGTACAGTTTGATTCATAAGTCACCTGTTCAATGTGCACCTTACTGTGGTTTTTATTTTTAGGGCCTTGTGCGCCGCACGCCAGCAATGTCATGAAGTTCTGCCGCTCCAAATTTATCGGCCAAATTCATTCGGTAACTTATGAAACATCCTGTACATGGGAACAGTTCGTGAGTAAAGAGAGGTCGAAGCTCGTAGAAATTGGAAATAAAAACAATAATTTCCACCGTCTTTCTTTCCCGGAATTGGCGGAGCGTCAAAATCGAAGCGGTGCAGAGCGCTCAACGAACTCACCTCAGCTGTGCGCACGACCAGCTGCGTTGGTCCGTCTCTGGGATTGCAATTGCCGAAGTTTATCACCTTTTATCACCTCGCGCCCCACAAGGTTCGTTAGTCTCACTTTTTCAGGAAT
>JASGXE010010083.1:0-18421 GCA_030068105.1 Sinentomon sp. SZTP_YWyxl
TGAAATTACGAAATTACCCGAGACCAGTATGGCATCAGAATGAACGAAACTGCCCGAATCCAACGAGACACAGGAACGAAATCGCCCGAAACCAACAACACACGAAAACGAACCCAGCCGAAACCAGCAAGCCATGAGAACGTTACTGCCACCTGAAACCACCGTCAAGACGCAAGAACCTTTTTCGCGATCCATCTTTTTCTGGTGTCTTGGATGTTTGAAAAACACCAGTACTTGGGTGTTTTTCAGCTGCGAGCACGGATGAAAATGGATGTGCGCGCGTGGGCGGGCCTTGTTTGGTTGTGCGTGCGTGAACGGGTCTTGTTTGATTGTGCGCGGATGAGGGCAGGTATATTTTGGATGTGTGTGCGTCTTTTTTTACTGTGTGTGCGTGAGTCTTTTTTGGCTCTGTGTGCTTACTTTTGGCTGTGCGTGAGTGTGCGCAGGTCCATTTTGGCTGTGCGCGAGTAAATTTTGGTTGTGCGAGGGTCTATTTTTGCTGTGTGCGAGTCAAAAAGGGCCGTGCGCGGGCCCATTTTGGCTGTGCGCGGGTCCATTTTGGGTGTGCGCGGTCCATTCTGGCTTTGCGCGAGTCAATTTTGGCTGTGCGCGGGTCCATTTTGGTGTGCGCGGGTCCATTTTGGTGTGCGCGGGTCCATTTTGGCTGCGCGCAGGTTCATTTTGGGTGTGCGCGGGTCCATTTTTGCTGTGCGCGGGTCCATGTTTGGGTGTATGGGGTATGCGCTGGTCCATTTTGGCTTTGCGCAGATGTGCGCGGGTGTGTTCATGCTTTAAAAATAACCGTTTGCTCCTCGTTTGCCCCGTTCTCGGAAGGTTTTTCTTGGCATTCCCTAAAATATGGACACCTGGACACCCCCTTTGAGAGGCTAGGTTAGGTCAGTTTAGGTGAGAATAGGATAGGACAAGATATCTTAGGTTGGTTTGGATGGGTTAGGCTGGGTTAGAAGAGTCTCCAAAGGGGGTGTCCAGTTGGGTGTCCACATTTTTGGGAGCACCGTTTTTCTTCCCTGCCGCAATTCATTGATCAATGTCGGGAGCCAACTTCACGAGACGTTGACCGCAGCACTTTGAAAGTTTTATTACCGCTGCTCGCGGCGACCAGGAAACTTTTTAATTGAAATGATGATTCGGAAGACACGCCAAATTTTGACCGGGGGCACGAAATTTTGCCCCGTTTGAAAATGATTTAATTGCCGCTTTTCGGAGCAGGGAGTGTTCGATGAGAAAACGACCTGCAAAGTTTCAAACGGGGAGGGCCAAAAAAAAGTATAGGTACCTGGCAGAGCAACTTCGTAAAATTCGAATTTTTAAATGGAACTTTTTACTTGGTCACGATAAGTTCCATTGCCGGTTTTGAGATTGAAGCAAACACTCTGACGGAGGGGCAAAATGCCTGCAACGTTTCAGATAGGAGATCACAAATCGTAAGCCGGGGCAAACTTCACGTGAAGTGTGTCCCCACTTTATGTTGAATAACGTCGGCGAGGTACCAGGAGCAAACGTTCCAACGGCGGAGGAAAACGTGGGTCAAACGACGCGAAAAAATGGAACCGAGGGGCTATGGCAAGGGGGCCGGCCAACTTCACGCACGTCATTTTTTTCCTTCCCAACATCAGTTTATTTCAAATCTGGAAAACCTCTGTTGTGCAGGGTGCACAAATTTGAGATATGATGTTGGGTTTTTTGCTTGCTGGAAATCTGAGGCACCTTTTTTCACTCGATTGTAATCAGCGCATCAAAAAAGCGCACGGACGGCGGAGCTGAACTCGTACTAATCATTGCTTGCCAAAAATAAAAAATCTCGCACAGATGACGCACCAATTATAATCGCCAAAGAAGGCAAATCTGGATTTCATGCATTGACTAATTCTCAATGGTGCTCCATTGTTAACTTTTCGATGAAATCCTTGAGGTGTGCGCACTCGACACTTCAATTTTGGTTCCCTGTGACAAATCCTTGAGGTAATACCTATCAATATTTGGCAAATTATTTTATCTTCCAGATATTGTTCATTGAAAAGAACAGGATTGCATCAGCCAACAGTGCGAATTTCAACAGCCATCAAAGCCATTTCGCCAATGATGTTTTGCTTACCGGTGAGTGTTTCTTTTTGTTGTTATTCGGAAGAAGACAAGAGAAAAATGGGTCCAAAATCCAAACAAAAAATGCTTGAAAGAACACAATGGACGTCGTGCGGATTTGGTGTGGAGACTTGGCTCTGAATTCAAACACTTTTTCTTGCATTTTCTTCAGTGCATGCGCGCAATTCAAATTTTGCATTTTGTTGGGGACTGTTTTCCTGCTTGATTACTTTTTTACTATATTCAATGGTCTGTTCAAGCATCAATGGGTCTGACACTTGTTTTTTCCTTGATTCGTTTTTTTTTTCTTTTTTTCCGCAGGTGCCCTCTTCAACCTTTTCTCCGTTTTCCTTCAAACTTTAAACGTGAAAATCAACGACGACAGTAAAATTTCGTCTCGTCTCCAAGATGTCATAAGGTTCGTTTGATATTTATTTTCTTTTCTTTTTTTACCTTCTCATTTGGGGTGTGAATTACTTTCCCTCGAGAAAACATGCGGAATTGCCAGAGAATTTTCGATTTCTGGAAAAGTCGGAAAATCTTCCATTTCTGAAAGAGGCGGAGAATTTCCGAAAAATTGTCAAAAAATTAGAAGTGCCAAAAAATCTGGAACATCGGCAACAATGACCCCTACAGTTTGTTCAAAATGGTCCTGTTAAAATATCCTTTTTCTGGGGGATGGGGAATTATGTCGGGTGATTTTCGTTTCGCCTTTATTTTAAAACAGCATGTCTTACTTCTGCGGCCAGCGGCACCCTGTTAAAGTTTTCGTGTTCTGTAGACATATCCTACTTGCGATAATCATTGCAATGATGTTTTTTAGATTCAATGTCCAAACTAATCAAATCCCTAACCCCGAGTTATTATCCGTGCAACGCTCTTGTTTCGGGGTGCGCGCGCGAGTTCTAACCCCTCCTCCTGGCTGCCTCCCATAGGCTACAGGTAGCCTCCTATAGCCTTACAACGCACCTCCCAACATGGCATAGAAATCATTTGGATTTGGGTTGTCATTGACAATTACCTATGCTAAGCTCCGTCACTAAATGCAATTGGCTTTTCCATTTTGCCTTTTCTTTCACTGTCGACTCGCTTGCTTTTGCTGTTTCGCAGACGCTCTGTCCTTGTGATTACAGTCCTAACTGCATCAACCATAGAGTAATCACTTTCTTGCTAAAAGCAACAGGGTCGCCAGAAGAGGTCTTTCCAGCGGAAAGATTTTGAGCAAAAAAAGTAGGAACGCAGAATTCTTTCTTTCAAAATGTCTCAGCCAGATTTTTCGTCTCCACTCTCAAAATGTTTTTTCGATGTTGAATTTGAGAGAAAAAGAGGTAAAACAGAGTGAACCGAATTTTTCACTGAAAAAGTCATGAATAAAGAAACCATAAATGCTGTCATTAAAAATTCTTCCCGGACGTTTGCGAATGTGACCCACTGTCAATGTTTTACGCCCAGTAGTAACGCCGTAATGAGCGTTTTCATTTCTGTAAGCAGTTTTGTCCAGGGTAACATTCAGGAACCGCAAAAACTACTTTTAAACAGCATTTCCGGGTACCCTGTATTAAGGTAGGTGCGGTTCTTTCCGAATGAATAGTTTCAGTCACTCCAAGGATACTGTGCGTATTTCAATGTGATATAAATGTGTTTCCTAACCGGCGCCAGTAGGCGGCTTGTCTTGTCCGTTTTGGCCTGAGGTCTTCCCCCACTCTCTGGGAGCAGTACACAGAGCAGTCATGCAATCTGCCTTTTACTGAGCTTTCCAACCCCGTCCCCGCAACATGCCCACGTAGGCTGTGTCTGTTCTTTTTGCGTTTCCCCTTTGTTATTATTTTCAATTTCAAATAATTAAATTAGCATTTCATATTTTAGACCTCTGTAACTTATCTCATAGCTTCAAGGAATACCTACTTTCACTCCTAACATGCATGGACACTGATGCATTACCACGCGCGGCCCAATGGGTCCCTCTCAGTTAAAGATAGAGTCCCACTGCGAATTCCTTTTCTGTTTGGTTTGACCCTGCCTTTTTAGCTTCAGGATCTTTTGTAAAAATTCAGTTCTTGCTCTGATGTTTGAGGGTATTCTACTGCTCCCTGAAAACTTTTTTGAAAACCCCTGAAAACCATTTCGTTAGGAATGTCGCAGGATGTCTTTGGATTGCCTCCTTCGAGAGCCTTGATGGGCCTGAGAGTCGTTCAGTGATGGGTGGACATTTTCGCCATGGCATTGCCACATGGATTTGGAGTTTTCCCAGCATTTATGCCAACACGGCGCACATGTGAATTTGACATCCACTGTTAAATCCAACTGTGGTTCTGTCTTCGAATGTCTCTTTGTCTGTCTCTTCTTCGATCTGCATACTGAAACATTTTTAAATGCTTCTCCCATCTTTTATTGCCATATTTTTGCACAAGTTCTTCAGCAGGTCCAAATGCGCTTCAGCGTTCAGAGTGGCCGCACTTCTCGAGTTTGATGTGAATGAATTTGGTGTACAGAACTTGAGGCAGTAATTGTGGAGCTTTTTTTGTGAACCGTTGCTATTTTTCGCAAGCTGTAGTTCTCCGTTCCGTCGATCAGTGTGGGTCTCATGGCGTTGGCTTTTTTTTGTTTGTTTATTTCTGATAAATCTGGCCTGTATGGTCTTTAAATCAACGGGCCTGTAACTGGTCGGTGGCTATCAGTTATGACTTAATGACGAAATAATTTGGTCTCAGAATAAAGTGCCACGTGTGCGAGCACCTTGCGCAAAATAACGAGAGTGAAAATCGCAAATAATTTGAATGGTGTTTCTCCCTTTAATATTCGCTCTGTATACCACCCATATTAGCCTACTTCTGGTTTGCGTACTCCTCTTCATGAGTCATAGAAAAACATCTGTGCAGCTCCAGATAGCTATCTTTTTAACACTCCTGAAATAAGATCACTATCTGGGCATTTAGGACAGCTTTGTTGCACAGCACTGCATGGTGTCTGGACTGGAAGTGTGCAGCATAAAATGGAAGCGTTGTTTGTTGTTTCACAAAGCAATGCCCATTGCTGCTCACTCACAGAGTCCAAGTCTTCTCTCTCAATCTCAATGTGCTCACTTTGCTCTTCAGCGAAATACATGTGTGCATAACTTCCGGCGTCGCTGGGTTCTGTGCACTTCATTCTGTGATTCTTTTCCTTCGGATTTGTTGGTTGTTCAAAAGCGTGATTTCCACCACCTGCAGGCTGCACGTTCTATTTTGACTTTCGTGCACTCGAGAGGGTCTCAGCCAACCTGCAACTGCGCCATTCTTCTGCATTCACGCTTCTGCGGCTTGTTTGTCTCACAGAGTTCAGTGCGACTCGAAATTTTGCGAATAAAAAAAAAATTCGCAGAAATATATCATTGGCGCAAACCGCCAAATTTAAGTGATCATTGAGTTGCGCTTCTTGTTCATTTGGCGATTATTTATTAAACTGGCCGAAACAACATTACCTTGCCAGCAATCCGTGACCATCATGTTTTGGTCCAGCTTTTTCTCAGGCAATGTGTTGCAGAAAGTGTGCATAGACGCTGCTGCCTGTTTCATGCCCTGTCCTATAAGGTAGTCGAGGCATGTGGTGCATCTCGTTAATCTGCAAACCATCCCCTTTTGATCTTGTTTATCTATTATATAATTTTTGGACAATTGGCAGAGCAGTGCTCTCTCCCCTGCGTCTGTTATATCCTATAAGTATAGGCACATTCACGCAAAGTCCTTTCCAAATAATAATGGTATTACCCTTCTGTTCATCAGCTGACAAACATCATTGCGCCCCATGCATGCATCCATATCCTCCACCAAAATGTGCTTATGTACCAACAGGAATAGGCCCACTCGCACTCTCCAAATGGGATAGGGCGAAACCATAAATAATCAATTATTTCTCATTATCGACTTTTCCCGATCTGTTTTTATTTATTCATTGCTTCAAAAGCAGCTAGCAGCTCAAGGCTTATTTGGATTAGATGCGGCACACAGCTGGCTTTTGTTCTGCCTGTGCCACACGGTTGCTGCCCCTCTCAGCAGGCTTCCTGCTGAAGTATGTCGTGTTTTTGGATGCTGTTGTCCATTTTGTGCCTCCCGTTGACCTCGCTCAGCAAGAAAATGACCAACTTTGTGTCCTTGACTGCATGTGATGTAGCCTTTCGCAGATATACGTTCCTATGCCATCGAAATAATAACCAAGTATTTATTTTTTGCACAGCCGTGTTTTTCAACCCTTGAGGAATTTGTTGTTGTTCAAGCTTTTGACTCATCGAGCGCGTTCGCGAAATATTTTGATGGAACGTTAGGGGTGCAAAAATGTCCAGGCGTCCACGATTCTGGCAAGATCCATTTTCCGTCCAAACGATATGGGTCCAAAGTCGTCTCAAATTGCAGGTGTCTGGGAGCAGAGAATCAAATCATGCCTACCTACCTCCAGCAAAATCTCGCCATATCAAACAGGTGTTGTGCAGGACCTTTGCTGTCATGTGAGCGTTTGGAGCGATTTTACGTCCACGATCCACTTTTTGCACCCCTGCACTTGACTTTGTTGATGTGTTTTGGGGTCTGTTGGTGATTAATTTCAAAAATTCTCAAATAATTTCAAAAATTCTAAAAGATCCAAGTGTTTCAGAACAATTCTTGCCAGTGTAGACACATGTGACCTTGTGGACCAGAGAGTGTCATTTAACAGTGGGAGAGACCACCGCCTGGAATTCGCCAAGAATTTTTAAAAGTCCACAACTCCGTCAAAAATCAACATTTTTCAGTTTGGTTTGGACATTTGTGGGCAACAACAATTTATTGACTTTCTCATGCCCTACTAAATTGCAACCGGTTCATTGTACGCGTTCTAGCTGTACCCGGACTAGCTGTATCCGTGCCCATCCGTTTAACAACGTGCACAAACTTGAACACCATGAAAATCAATCGAAAGCTTCTATGCCCATGTTTTATGTCAGTGTGGAGCGTCCAGACAGATCTCGGCGAAATTAGAGGTTGATGCGTCTTTCCAATTTGCAATCAGAGTCAATTATCTTATCGTTGATATCAGCGCTCCCTGTTTCTCGATTATGTTGTTCTAGTCTTTCAATGATGCTTGCTGTTGATCATCATTGCCCTGTCATTTTCATTTTGTTCTCGGGATTTGCAATTGTTTAGGAACCAAATCCCATTTTATTCAGCGCTGTTTCCCATTTAATTTTCCCAACCGTGCACTTTAAAAATTAAAAATCCCTGCAAAATCTCTTCCGTACATTCGTTTTTTGATCATGGGCCTTGCTTAGGACCAGGGCACGAGTTGTTGCAGTGATTGTTTATGATTTCTGATCTGCTTCCCCTTCCCTCCTCTTCTTTGTGGGTCTTTAGAATTTTGGAATAGCCTTTTAATTTTCAAAAAGTGGATTGGCACTTTTCATCTCAGTGCCTCCCTTCAGTATTGTGAGCATCTGAATATAGGTAGGTGTTCTCTGTTCTGAAACATATTTATTTTCCATGTTGAGTACGGGTACGTTGGTCCAATCCACGGCGGATCGGTCCCTGGACTTCAGTTTGCTCCCATGCATGTTCATTGGGTGGCCTGTTGTTAGTGACCCGTTCCAGTATCCTATAACAAAGTTGGATGACCTTCCATAATTATTTCAGTGGTCCAATCTGTCGAAAACTCACAGTAATATGAATGGAAAAATTACATGAAACGAAACTTGAAACTCAACCAGGGATTTAAGGAACTTTTTTTTAATTTCTTCTTTTCCCATTTTGAGGTGTTATTGTTTTTTCACCACTTTTTCCAATCTGTTTTTTTTCCAGCTATACCATCTTAAGTGGTTTGATTGAGCGCATTTCTCCTTACTTCTCACCGTCCGCTGTCCGTCGGATGGTGAGGGCAATTCCGGCCATTTGATGCAACGCTTTTTGAAGTTCTTGATATCCTTGTGCCATATTGTACCTCCAAGGTAGGTTTACCATGCTTCTTTCTTCTTTTACTTTTTACTCGCATCTTTATTTTGCACAGTGCAGTGCTGCAAGAACACTCGTCGAATTAATGTCATAAAGCTTTGTATTGTTTTTGTTTTCTCGTTGCTTTGTTTGATACAGATTGGTTTTCGTTCACTGTTTTAGATGGGGGGAAAAAAAAGACCACGACCTCCCGCACATTTTGCGATTTTCGCGTTTTAGATGGACCCCCAGGAATTGCGCGTGTCCTGAAGTACAGCAGTGAATCAGCTAATCAGGCCCATATGACAGTGTAGATTGATTGGTTTGTGCTTATCGGGTTTTCTACATTGAATTGCATGTCCTTTGGATTCGCCACTCGTCCGTCAGTGTTATCTATATTTCGTTCAAGTTTCGTTGCTAACCAGAGCAAGGAGCTTTATTGTGAGCGTTGCATTGGCTTATTCTAGTTGTTTTGGGCATTTCGTTGTTACCTCAGGCGTTGCATTGCTGTCTTCTTTTCGGACTTTCAGTTTTCCTTTGACTTCGCAAATAATATCTCAATTCGTCAGGAAAAAAAACAAAATGACCAAGAAAAAAGGCTACACGTTTGCGTGCGTCAGCTACAAAAAATGCTCATGCGAGAAGTGCATGCAGTGCATGTCTGTAGGATTTGAAAATTTTAGGGATAAATAATTAACTCGCGCGGGGCAGTCCAGGGTAATTCACTCCAGTACGTGAACGGAAGGAGTTGACCTGGGGAACAACTGGAATGGAGGTGTCCAAGAATTTTGCAAAATTGGCCAAACAAAATGTGACAATCGCATCCTCCAATTTTACTGAAAGCAGCTGAAAATAAATGTGCGTGGAAGTGGAAATAGCTCATACTTTCGCATAACATGGTGAATTCAGAGACGGAGAATTATGCACGCAGGGGAAACAGTCCAGGTCGCTCAGCCTCGCCGCGACTGTACGCGGGTCTAGTTACTCCAAATCAGCATGGGTTTAGGAGTGGATTGTCCTGCGAAACTCAATTAGTGGAATTTGTCCATGATATAGGTTCAGCTTTTGACAGCAAGAAGCAGATTCATGCCATTTTCATTGACTTTAGTAAAGCATTTGATGTCATTTCACACAAGCTTCTTATTGACAAATTGAAATCCTTGAAGTTTCCCCCAAACTTTGTCGACCTATTGGCTTCATATTTGAATGGTAGATCTTCGACCATAAAATGGAATGGGTTAATTTCATCGCACAGTTACTGTAATTCTTCTGGGGTTCCCCAAGGGAGTGTATTGGGCCCCCTTCTGTTTTTGATCTTCATCAATGACATTGCAAATGAAGTGTCCAGTCATGTTAGACTGTTTGCGGACGATCTGGTTGTGTATCGAGTGATAAATACAGAGGGTGATACAGTCTTGCTCCAAAGTGATCTGGCTGTGATTGAAAACTGGTGTTTGAAATGGCAAATGAATATTAACACTTCCAAATGTGCTTTTGTATACTTTAAAAGGTCAAAAAATGCTGCCTCCTTGTGTGACCCGTTATTCACTTATGTCATTCATGGTGACCATATTCCTCGACTCGCTTCTTTTGTATATCTTGGTGTAATCTTGCATGAAAACTTGTCGTGGGAATTTCACATCAGTTACATTATCGCAAAGGCTCAAAAGGTCCTGGGCCTGCTCCGCCGTAATCTGTCCCTGGCTTCCACTGAGGCTCGCTTGAAAGCTTACACTTCGCTTGTTTTGCCTGTACTTGAGTACGCTAGTGTTGTCTGGGATCCTCATCTTGTTTCGCATGTAGAAACGCTTGAAAGGTTGCAGAGAAAAGCTGCCAGATTCATTTCAAACAACTATCTCAGGACCAGCAGTGTTTCTGAAATTCTTCGAGAACTCAATCTTTGTTCGCTTGCGTAACGAAGAAAAAATAAGCGCCTCAAGTTCTTTTCTAAAATGTTATCTAAAGATTTACGTATTTCTGTGCCCACCAATTTCCAGTTGCGTTGTCCGCAAAGACGTACTGATAATGGGCTACATTTCATGGCGCCACTAGTTGTACAAAGTTCTCATTATCATTCTTATTTCCCATCAACCGTAAGAGATTGGAACAACCTTTCAGCAGACGATCCAATTATTGCGAGGACCTTATTCAAGATGAGACGACATATATAGGTGCAAATACGTCACGTGGTGATTTGATGTGAAATTTTTCACTTTCTCCGCCCTTGTTATGACATTTTTGATTCCATTGCAAGATTTGGCCAACTTGTTTGTTTTTTTTTTTCATCATTTGACATTGATTTTACTTAGTGTGACTGTATGCTGTGCATACTATTATTTTTTTTTTTGTTATCAGCTGATCCTAACTCATGCATTTTATCTTCCACCCAAACATTTTGTGGATGTCTTTTATAATAAACAATAAACAAACAATAAACAACAATAAACAGTACGCGTTCTAGCTGTACCCGGACTAGCTGTATCCGTGCCCATCCGTTTAACAACGTGCACAAACTTGAACACCATGAAAATCAATCGAAAGCTTCTATGCCCATGTTTTATGTCAGTGTGGAGCGTCCAGACAGATCTCGGCGAAATTAGAGGTTGATGCGTCTTTCCAATTTGCAATCAGAGTCAATTATCTTATCGTTGATATCAGCGCTCCCTGTTTCTCGATTATGTTGTTCTAGTCTTTCAATGATGCTTGCTGTTGATCATCATTGCCCTGTCATTTTCCATTTTGTTCTCGGGATTTGCAATTGTTTAGGAACCAAATCCCATTTTATTCAGCGCTGTTTCCCATTTAATTTTCCAACCGTGCACTTTAAAAATTAAAAATCCCTGCAAAATCTCTTCCGTACATTCGTTTTTTGATCATGGGCCTTGCTTAGGACCAGGGCACGAGTTGTTGCAGTGATTGTTTATGATTTCTGATCTGCTTCCCCTTCCCTCCTCTTCTTTGTGGGTCTTTAGAATTTTTGGAATAGCCTTTTAATTTTCAAAAAGTGGATTTGGCACTTTTCATCTCAGTGCCTCCCTTCAGTATTGTGAGCATCTGAATATAGGTAGGTGTTCTCTGTTCTGAAACATATTTATTTTCCATGTTGAGTACGGGTACGTTGGTCCAATCCACGGCGGATCGGTCCCTGGACTTCAGTTTGCTCCCATGCATGTTCATTGGGTGGCCTGTTGGTTAGTGACCCGTTCCAGTATCCTATAACAAAGTTGGATGACCTTCCATAATTATTTCAGTGGTCCAATCTGTCGAAAACTCACAGTAATATGAATGGAAAAATTACATGAAACGAAACTTGAAACTCAACCAGGGATTTAAGGAACTTTTTTTTAATTTCTTCTTTTCCCATTTTGAGGTGTTATTGTTTTTTCACCACTTTTTCCAATCTGTTTTTTTTTCCAGCTATACCATCTTAAGTGGTTTGATTGAGCGCATTTCCTCCTTACTTCTCACCGTCCGTTGTCCGTCGGATGGTGAGGGCAATTCCGGCCATTTGATGCAACGCTTTTTGAAGTTCCTGATATCCTTGTGCCATATTGTACCTCCAAGGTAGGTTTACCATGCTTCACTTTCTTCTTTTACTTTTTACTCGCATCTTTATTTTGCTCAGTGCAGTGCTGCAAGAACACTCGTCGAATTAATGTCATAAAGCTTTGTATTGTTTTTGTTTTCTCGTTGCTTTTGTTTGATACAGATTGGTTTTCGTTCACTGTTTTAGATGGTTTTTAATTGTTCACTGTTTTAAATGGCTCACTAAATGGTTCACTGTTTTGAAATCTGAAAACCTTGAAATGGTTTTCTGTAGGAAATCTTCTGTAAGAAAATCTTGTATAAGGAAATCTTCCAAGGAAATCTAACCTTCTGTAAAGGAAATCTGTAAACCTGAAAACCTTGAAGATGGGTTTTTAAATGGTTCACTGTTTTTAAATGGGTTTTAAATGGTTCGCTGTTTAATTGATTTCAATTGTTCACTGTTTTTTAAATGGTTACTGTTTTGCTATCTGAAAATTGAAAATGGTTTTCTAAAATAGCTGGGAATCAGCTAAGCGTCGTATTCAACATTGTCACTCACAGTCAGCTTCCGCTCAGTGGCCAGTTTTGTGGATAGAAGTGTTTTGCACTTGACCGCAATTTGACATCTGTTTTGTGTTCAATTTGGGTTGTTCATTCAATTTCTCCACTCAGGTTATCTCTAAACCTTTTCCTGTTTCAGTCATTGCAACAATCCAACTGATGACTCAGAATTTAACAACAATATAGTTCTTGTTTCATTCCGGGTCAACGATGGCGTGAATGTCATCAACGCTATTTCGTCCCTTGTCCTACATCAGAGGACGCCCTCAAAGGGTGGATCTTCACCACCGCCGCAGTTGTCCAGCAACATTTTGAAGCTAGTTGATCTGGGACTGGAGTTCTTCTTGGAATTAGCCAAGCTGGATCTAGCCGTCTTGCAGGTACTGCTTTCTCCGTGTTCTTTCTCATTCACATTTGCTTCTTCCGGGGTTCTTTCTCACAGTCACATTCGGGGTTCTTTCTCAGATTCACATGACTTCTTCATGAAGTTTTTGCAACTTTGGGCTTCATTGCACTTCTTCGGGGTTCTTTCTCACTGTGTCTGGGTTCATTCTCGCATTCACATTCGGAGTTCTTTCTCACTGTATCTGGGTTTTTTCTCACTTTCGCATTCGGGGTTCTTTCTCATTGTATCTGGGTTTTTTCTCATGTTCACATTCGGGGTTCTTTCTCACTGTATCTGGGTTTTTTCTCACTTTCACATTCGGGGTTCTTTCTCACATTCCACTTCTTCAGGGATACTGCTTGATTTTTGGCAATTTTAAAAGTTTGGCAATTTATTTCACAATGACTTTTGACATTTTGACAAGCTCGGGCTCATAAATCTGCAGAAAATTTTATTGGGCCTCCGTTTTTTGCAATTTGACACCGTTTTACTGAAAGGCCTTAGCTGTTTGCTAGTCCATGTCTCCTTTTTCTTTGTCATGTTTCAGAGTCATCAACATGATTATTCTTGTCATATAGGTCTGCAGGGGTAGGCTGGTCTTTAAGGGAAAAATGCAGGAAATTGATTTGTTCCTGGGAATGCGTTTTATCCTATTTCAGCAGTAATTAAGAGAGTGCTTGCATTTCTGGGGTGCTGGTTACATGCAGGTTACTGCCTTATCCCCCCCCATAACCCTTGTTCCTTGCCTTTCTCCTTCAATTCCCAACTCCCATCAGGGGTTGTTATACTTTCGGGAGGCTCTGTTTGCTTTCCTTTGTTTGTTGTTTTTTTTCCTCCTTTTTCTTTTTCTTTTTTCCTTGTTTGCCTTTCCAATTGGGGATGTGCCCTGTCTGTCTTCCTTGGTGTTTGCTTTTGCTTGCTCTGCTCGGCTAGCGCATCATCAGTCAAAAATAAATGATCAAAGAACAAAGTAATGGAATATGAAATCAGCTCAACCGCAATTGGAATTCAGACTTCTGTGGTTTTTGGGGTAGTTGGGTGGATAGGATAGCCGACTTATCTGGAACTTCCACTTTGATGGTCCTCTCTCTCTACCCAGCTCTGTAGCAGCAGCAGAACAGCATGTCCTTTCCATCACAGCATTTTTTCTTTGCCTTTTGGAGGCAAGGCTTTTCCGAAATTCATGTGTTGTTGGTTTTTTCTGTTGAGACTTGGAAATTTCACTGAGAATGAACACAGTTCAGTCTGCTGGCACGTCGTCAGCAACAACATCTGTACAGTCACAATAACAATAATGTCTCCCATGATACAATGTAGGTAGCCTACTTGTGTTAAGGGAGTCATCATTGTTTCTCTGGCTGTACTCATGATTCCATCTGAATTCCTCACGAATGGCTTCCATCTGTTTGTTATCCATCGAAATGAATAAACACCCCCGCCCTCCGCCATCCACCTCTCCATACGAACGCTGAAAACGGTGTCTTATCCCTGACATCATCACATTTTTTGCCTTCGCAGAGTGTACTGGGTGCTGAAGGTGTCCAGCTGCAATTCCGTCAACTGTCCAGTTACATCTTGTGGTATTGCATCCATCATTACGGCCACTATAATCAGGTTCTGCACAATGTCATAAGGTTGATTGGTTATTTTGCAGCGAAATCTCCATCCAATCAGGTAAGCAGTTAACAGTCACGCCTGTATGTCTTGTGCGAAAACTTTGAATATTTCCATTGCTTTCCTTCCATTTGACACAGCTGGGGGTCTGTGGGACAAAGTTTCCCAGATACGGCAGAAATTTTGGAATTTTAACCTTCATTTTGGCCTTAAATTAAAATTTGATAGAAGCTTGACTGGACAAGAGTCATTCAGACCACTTTTGTTTTTACAATTTGATGAATCTTTGAAAGAAAATTTGAAGAGACCCCCTTAAGATACGATACCACTAGTTTTTCTGGTTCCTTTTTTTTCAGAAAGGCCAGCACTATTTCCTCCAAATTTTATCTCCTTTTGCCAGCAAATGTCGTCATATTTTGAGCTTTCTCAAGATGTTGACTGGAACTCACCGGCGTGCGAGGAAATACGTCAATCATCTCTGGGTTCTAGGTCTCGTCTGCAATAAGAAAGAATTTTTATGAGAATGGCCTTTTAACCACAATCAAGCCCCTTGACGTATGTTCTGCTCTCTGATAGCTACCCCATTTTTTTTTCTTTGTTCTTTCATTTTTCAGTCTCTTCTGCAGTCTGGCCAACACCCGACCATTCTCCAGCAGCTATGCAACTTGCCATTTGGCTATTTCTCCAACAAGCTTCTCTCGTCTATTCTCTTTCCAACACTTCTCGCTTGTTGTTGCGATAATAACGAGAACAGGCTGATCATCGAGGAGGAAATGAGCTTCCAGGTCAGACATCATGACAATTTCTTGGTATTTTTAGTCTTTCTAAGCTTGATATTCGGAACCACTGCATGTTGAGCTGTTTGGAACTTGCAAAGATTAATAAACAGTTTCAAAGCATTCAGTTCTGAAAGTTTGTCACTAAAATTGTGGCCAGGTGACCCTGAAAGATTCTAAAGGATTCTGTATTGAACAAATGCCATTAGCTTGTGGAAAATAGTAATGCCTGTGACAACTTAGTCAGTGAAATTAGATTCAACATGCCTGTTTTCTCATTCTATTTGTGACATCAGAATACTTTTTTTTAGCGGGAACAAGGGTTCAGTTTGCAACACATGGGTCAAAATAGAAAATTTTCGTTTCTGCTTTACCAGTTTTTGTGTGTTTTTTACCTTGGGTGTAACTTTGTTTATTTGTGTGTTGAATGCAATTGTTCGTCTCGCTAACAAATTTGCACCTCCAAAAATGTTCTACATGTTCCAAAAATGTTCACCTCCAAAAATGTTATACATTTTCTGATTTTGACTACCATTCACTCTAGATTTTTTTTATCTTCATTCACTTGTTGTTTCAGCTTCTGGATGACTTCAGAAACTCACCTGCAGCTAAGGAATGTGACCTGATCCGTCACCTCAGCTGAAGAACTTTAATTTTTTTCCAAAGGTGCATCTAAGAACTTGTTTATTAACCCATAAATGAGAATAATATGTTTATTTTCCGAGTATTAATTTGTTTATCTTCTGGATAATATGTGTCCGAATTGTCCACAGTTGGCTTGGCTTCCAGTAACATCTGCAATATTTGCATAACATTTCCGAAGTCCGGTCTCCACGACTCAGCAGTACTGAACTTTGCAAGTACTAACTTGCTCACAATACCTACTTACTGCTATTTCTTAACACAACCTAACCTTCCTGTCGTTTCCGATCCTCACCATCCTATCCCAACCTTTCTATCATACCACCGTCTTCATATTTGGCATCTACGAGCTGGTAAAAGGTTGTATTGGGTTTGGCTGCTGCACTGATCAGGAGTGAGAATCGCGATCAGTCCCGTCAGCTGATCTTCGGAACAGTGCCTGTCTGTTTGACAAGGGGAGTGCTCAAACGTTCCTAACAGTGCGATTTGCAGAGATTTATACTGCTTGGTACCACCAAAAATTCTATTTATGTCCTTGCTGATTCTATCGAAAGAAATGTAAACATCAGCATGATCGACTGCGTAGCATTTTTTTTCTCATTTGGCACTTCGAAAAATTGATGAAATTAATAGTAGGTACTAATTTTGCTTTTTGGAACTTTAATTGTCTTTCTCAGCTGCTGTCTTGGCTAACAGAGCCAGAATTTATGGTTCCTCCACAGCATTTTGCAGTGTCATTCAAAGAATGAGTCATCCAATTTCAGCAAACGACTGAAAGCACTGATTTTTCAGAAATTTTGGGAACACCAAAGATTGTCAGCCTTATAAAAGCCTGATAAAATTTGGCATCCTTGGAAGCACTTGCTTTTGGCAGGTCACTCTTTGCTGTTTTGGCTAACTCAAAAACCACGACCTCGAAGAGAGTAAAAATCTTTCATGGAAACGCTTCAAGCCATTGGTGCCAAATTTAAATCGGGTCGGTTTGAAATCTGTATTTCACTATTTTCTCTGCCTCCCCTCCTTGTTAAGGTCGTTCAAGCAGATTCTTCTTTATTAACCTAATAGTCACAACCTTTGTTTCATTAATTATGTTCGTGTTTCAGAAGAGATGATATTTTTAAATACAACAATAGAAAATTCGATTTGCATTTATTTATTTAGCTATTGATCAAATCGACACTACTGTTCGGCAGAGGTGCCCAGGGCCCATATCACTTTTGGCAATAATATCAACTTGGCATTGCAAAAATATCAACTTGGCACTGAGAGCGTTTCATGGATGTCATTTCAGGTTCTCACAAGGAGGGAAAACTTCAGGGATGGAGCTAGGCACCGCCCCAGACGGGCTATCAGGGCGGACCCCCCCCCCAAGTAATTGGGGTCTGTGGTGGTACCTCAAATTGGTTCCGAGGGGCTGATTCCCTGCCAGGAGGTAGGTCTGGAACCCTCAACCTGAAGTAATTTTGAGATTTGGGGGGTTCATTCCGAGTGTTCTTGATTTTTAGGGTCAAATTTCCCACCAGAGAGCCAAAACACAGGTCTGGGGCAAGCAAGCCATTGGGCGAACATTTCTCATCAGGGAGGGACAGTCGCCCCCTGCCCCCCAAATGTCATCCCTCCCTGGGGCTTTTTCTCCCACTGCTGAGCGAATTATCTTCGTTCTCCTGCTGGTACTCCAATGATTAATAATTTCGTGTGTGATTATTTTTATCGGAAATCTACATAGAAATTCGAGTGGTTAGTGTGTGTGCCACAACAAGCAAAATTTGCAAGAAGATAAACCAGGCATTCCCGATTTTATCTATGCTGATGGCATCTCCATTAGAACATAGCAGTCCAAAGATGGACCTCTCAACCACCTGGGGTTATGTTATCCCACCCTTCCTTGACCTTGGAATGCAGCATGACCCCATCAAATGTGCTGACAAGATTGAGAAGTGAGTGGGAGTTTCTGTGAGTTTGAGATCTTCTGATTCTGGAATGTTAGACAGTTGTTGATTCCGGACGGTTTCATCTAACCAAGTGACTTGGGGGTTGGCAAAAAAAAATTCCTTTACGGGTTAGGGCTGGTTATCACCTTGGTTTAGGGCTGGTAGTCCACGTACCGTCAGCGTCCCTGCAGAATGTAACCATATCCCTTATTTATCTTGACATCTTTCGGAGCATTTCATGTGTTTACGTTCTGCAAAGTCCACGAAAGAGCACATGCCAACCACCAGCCCTGAACTGAACCAAGGTTGGTGTAAAGGGACTCCGGCCACCCCAGTGGGGAGAAATTTTTTTATTTTATGCAGGTTTTAGATAGAATTCCGTGAATGTAGGCTGGGAGATCTCTGAAACCCCAGACAATGGTTTTTTACTTGAGGAATAAAAAACTCCCAGATCAAGTGTTCATTTTGACAAAGGTTTTCTTCTTGTTATTCCCTTGCATTTTTTTCGCCAGTTCCTTTCATTCAGTCAAAGACCATCATGAGTCAGATTTCATTTGAAAAAGAAAAATTGAATTCAAGCACAATTCCATGGAAATCCAGCATCAAAAATTAATCAACATTCGGGCTTTGCCAGGGACCAAACACCTTGATCTCTGACAAAGATTCTGACCAATTGCAAAAACGCCAGAATGCAACCCTCACGCGAATGAGTGGTGAATGTGGCGAATGAACAAAAAATGAGTGGTATATTGATCAACTTTTCCAGAAATTGCAGCTTTGTTTCTGTGATCTGTCTGTCCCTCTCACACTTCATCAAGCTTCTCTTTTTCGATTTTATTTCCAAACAGAGGCATTGTCTGTTTTTTTTTGTGGTTGAACCGGTGCCATAAATTGCGGACTCTTCTTGCCACCACCATCGGGCTCCCTCTCATGTGGCACCAGATGAAGTGT